>JAVJIF010034169.1:0-152148 GCA_038442645.1 Agave tequilana | reverse complement strand
TGTAACGGTCCCAGCTTAATAAATCTTCAATTTACATAACATCCATCTTACATAAGCCGATTAATCAAATTATTTCCTTATTTCTTGAAAATTTCGGCAGCACCTCCTTTGTAATTACTGGTCGGATATAATATCCAAAACAGATATGATATATTTCGGCTAACATCAGCCTACTTATTTTCACACCAACCATATAACTCTATTCAACATCATCCACACAATCATAAAAGTATTTCGGCTTGACATCGCCTACTTATGGAGAAACATATCAATATGAATTCTATAGTTTCTTTCTATTAATCCATAGAATCTCAGAAATGACAACTTTCAACTTCACATGGCATCATGTTGATAGATACACTACTTATAACTACAACCCAATACAAGATATCTCGAATGTCCACTTGAAATGAAACTACTATAAGGTTCTCCATATGTATATATGTACAAGATTAATAATCTATCCCAATACCCACATGTATCAAATACAAACACAAGTGTCCCAAAATACAGAGTTGACTATATCCAGAATGAACTCTGCACAGCATAGCCCTGACCCCTGCCTCCAAGCAACCTGCAATATAACAGTCTGTGGGAGGGTGAGCTCGACAGCTCAGTGAGTGAGGTAGGAATAATCAAGAACAGATAATATCTCTACAAGGGTATGAATATGCACGCAACAAAAGGAATCTGAAACAGTAAGAGGACAAGAATTGGAGGCATCCGATAGTTTAATAACTCAAGGCCTCAGCCTCTACAATTTCTGAGGACGATCAGACTCTTATGATTGTACTCCCCAATTGCTTTCTTGGATTTTCATCTTTACGTGTGATAAGGTCTAAGAGTTACATAATTACACTCTCTCGTCTTATGTGAACATAGTGTGTATTACTCGCGTGCCTTGTATACCCTGTTATAATCCACTAACCACCAGAGTTATACCATAAGCTTAGTTTATGCATTCAAATAACACTTGCATCACAAGCCATAATTATATAACATAAATCATATCATATTTCTCATAATGCAATAACGCATCACACTTCAAGAAATGTACTGGTTCACATGCACACTTTTACCCAATACATGGTATTCATTTCAATGAACTAAACTTGTATTCTGATGGTTTCATTATCATATACAACGACACATCCATCATGCCCCCAGTGTCACACACACACATACACATTGGTATCACACATAACCATTCGTTATCAATCATTAGTAAGGATGCAATTAAGTGTATATCATAGCACCGTCTTCGCACTTCGCCCGTGCCATACGGGTCCCTTCCTCCTGATATATACACATATTTATAAAGCACCGTCTTCGCACTCCGCCCAGCATACGGGTCCCTTCCTCCTAATATAATATATATAGCATGTATATACAACAATAACACCGTCTTCCCCCTCCTACCGGTTCTCGCACGGCCCCTTCCTCCATATATATATATATATATGTATTTGTCAGATCCCCGTCTTCCCCCCTCCTACCGGCTCCCGCCCGGCCCCTTCCTCCTCTTATATAATGCATCATGCAAACTTAAGTTATAATATTCATACAAGCAGTATAAAACTAGCTTACATGTCATGCCCGAAATGATGTGCAACAATAAGAAAGAAGACATGTGCTTGGGGTTTACCCAATATCATAGTAACAACACAATAACCAACGCATCCAGTTTCATAAGGTTCATATATCATGCACATCAATTCCCTTACAAAAGCAATCATACTCACAAGTGATGTTTATCTGTCAAATTGCAACATTACAGGAATATTCATACCAATTAATTAATCAGACATGCCACCCAATTACATTAAGTACAGAAATCAAGTGATATTCACCCATTATATTCATATCAATCATAATGATTCTTATTCAGTGAGACACATGCCAATGCCCTTGCACCCCATGTTTCAAAGTTCTACATTAAATGCAACACTTATTACGCAAGGTTGTGTTCAGTTCTAAGCCTGCCTTACTAACCCTTTATTCTTGTAACATGGTACATGTGTATAGATATATAACATAGGTGCCTTCTATGTGATGCTCTGAATGTTTTTGAATAGAGGAACGACCATGTCACATGGTTCCCACATGCATAACGCCCGGATAGTACATATGTACATATACCACATACCCATATTCTCACTTTCCAATCTTCATATACGAGATTTCAACACATTCATTATTACGCCCATTAAAGTGGTCATCACCTCAGATAATCGGTTTATCCCTTTTAATTAGAATAATGTGAACGCCACAATTACATCTTTAACCCCTGACGTAAATCAAGACATTATACTTACAGGAGAAAGAAATTCAATAAGAATTTAGAAGATATAACACATACTATCTGTATGCAAAAGTATTACTTACACACACATCCTGGCTAAAGGGATGGGTAAGTTGAGACTACAAGGAGAAGCGAATGTCTCACACATGCTATTTAATTTGGAATGCAACTCTCTTAATTTAACGTACAAGTGAATAAGCCCCAACAATTCGTTATTACTTAAATTTCTTTGATACGAAAAATATATTGTGGTCACAACCAAGATTTTATATATATATCTATAACAGCTATTCCCATTTACTCATGCATGGAGTTGAGACTCATTGGATTCCTGCCGGTTCTGAATTCGATACGGTCAATCCCATCACCCTCACTTCCCAATCTTTATATTACACTAAGAAAATCTTTTCTTTCAATTAGTATTCATGTTCACACATCTATTAGTCTATTGTCCATAGCACACTAATTCCTTATTTCAGATAAAAATTAAAGAAATCAGAGTCTGAGGATAATCACCAGCACACCGAATGTACATGCAACCTCGTTTTGAGACATTATTTTAAAGGGTCAACATTTAATTAAATAGGTATGACACACCCGTGTTCATAACCTGCGTTACTGAAGAAGGGTGCTAGTTCTACACTCAACATAACATGCCAACATATAAATTCCAATAGCTTTCCCATAGATCCCATCTAAATATGTTTCCTCGGATCTGACCTTCCTAACAATCGAAGATGATTTATCGTAACTTCTACATTTGATATAAGGATGAGACGCAGGGACTTCCTTTAAAACTTAGATTTATTGATCTTCCTAGCAATATATTAAATGACCCACTTAATTCACATGCACAGCTGAAATAAACAGAAAAATCATTTAGACATCTAAAATTCTGCAGCTTTGCACTTTCGACAAGTTATCAAGTTCCAGTGATAATTCCTAGCACAGACATTGGATTTGGACATCGTAAGCGCGGTTGGAAAGTAGACTCGATTAGCTTTCCAACGGTATATCACATGACCTATTTCTTATTAAATATCCTTACGAAAGAATCCCTGAAATTCTGGTTTCAAATCTGGACAGACTTTAACAGATTTGTATTATTATTATCAAGTACTTTGAACTACCCATTTTCTCAACTTTTCCTCTTATTTCCTCATCTCAATTAAATCATGAGGAAGGCATGAACTTAGGTATTTAGATTTTGATCACGGGAAATTTTTATAAGAGCATTCATAGGATATGTTTGGCCTTTTCAGTTGTGGGAAGATCAAGAGATGGATCCAGGTTCCTAAAATGCCGATATCAATACTCCTCTTTCTTGCTTATAAGGAGTTGGCTCTAGGTTATGTGAAACGAGTCATTCAAATAGGCACAGTGCCTCCCACACAAAATAAAAATTTCTCACTAATTCTCTTTTCAAGACTATTGGCAACAAAGGTGTATTGTAACAAAACTAAGAGATACGTATGTCATTGTTTAACTAAAGCGGAGCAGGCATTCTCTATTGATTCACCCACTTTCAAATTAGAAAGTCATTAAACAACTTACATATGTCATGAAAGAAGGTGAAACGGAAAATTTTACAAAACAATGAGTTGTGTAAGAGTTTTGATTAGTCTTACTTGGTTTTGAAATCTCAGTGCTAGAATACTGTTAATTAGAACCATACAATACCCAATCCTATATTCACTCTCTTGTCAACCATGGCTTGCAATGATAGAGATGTTCATAGAAGGCTCTATGTGATAGAAGTTCACAAATTTCTTCCTCTAATTCTCAACATTTAGTGTTATGTGTACAACTTGATTCATGTAAATTCTTTTTACAACAACAATCAACTTTTTCAACACACAATCAATTAGAATAAATCAAAGGGAATTCCTTTTTCAGTAACCTTCTAGGGCTTCAATACCAATAAATGTAAAACTCTAATTCAACTGGATTTATGGAAAGGAAAAGAGTTAATCAACATGATTGGGTATAAAATTTTTTCAAAAAGAATCAAAATAAAAACTTGCTCAAGAAGAACCTCCCTCACCTCTTTGTTGCCTTCCCCTGCTGCCGCCATGGCCGCCTCCGACCGCCGCCCTGGCTGCGGCCTAGCCGCCGCGCTGGCCGCGGCCTCGCCTGGCCAGGCCGCGCCTGGCCCTGGCCGCCGCCGCTCCTGGCCGCGGCCCCGCCTGGTCCGGCCAGGATCGGCCCTGAGAGAGAGAGAGAGAGAGAGAGAGAGAGAGAGAGAGAGAGAGAGTGTGTGTGTGGATCAAAGAGGGGAAAGAATTTTGGGGGGTTTGTTTCTCAGCCAACGAAAGAAGAAGAAGAAGAAGTGGGTTTTGGGAATAGTTAGGTTAATTTGGGAAAAAGATTATTTTCCTCATTAGTTTATATTCCCTAATTTGTTAAAACTTGCCACCTCTCTTTGCAATTTCCAAGACCTCTTAATTAAAGCCCACCTCACCTCTCATTTGCACACAAATTTGCCAACACACCCCTAATTTAAATATTTTTGGAAATAAGTTATTTTAGGTATTTATATTATGATTAGGTATTTGTATTTACAAATATTATACCTTTATTAAATATGTATCAACTACATATTATTAAAATGTACCAAGGAGAATACTAATGCATATCTATTTAAATACTTCCAATTAATTCATTTCAAATTTCCCTGATAAATTTCCAAATTTATTATCACATAAATATAACCAATTCAAATTTCCTGATATTCTTTATACTCTCAATAATCCAAGAATATAGTATCAAATCGGGGTTGAAAAATTCGGGGTGTTACATTCTACCCTCCTTACAAAAGTTTCGTCCTCGAAACTTGCTACCTATAGTGAGTAAGCATAAAACTTTGCATTTCTCTATATACTTCAATTTCTTACTTCCATAAAATACCTCTTTCGATCCTTTTCCTCGAGAATTTTTTTTTTTAGTATCTCATGAACAATTTCCTATACTATGTTCTTACGATCTGACTTAATCTTAACTCGCTTGATATTTTAATCATTTCCTTACTCCAGTGTCCCATACCACTAGCAGTTCGTACTGAGGGCCCACACCCTCAGCCGAACACATCCGAATTATGGCATGTGGGTACCACAATCCGAACATAAGGCAGTGACCAAATATCCGCGCTTCAGGATTAGTCATACACGTAAGAACCCCTACCCCCTTAAACCAATCAAGTCAAACAACATTTGCACACACATGCAATAACACCACACGCATATCAATCATACCAATCCAATCTTCTTTTATCATAACTATTCTAATTCTATCCTTATTCTATATCCTGCGCTCTGATACCAACTGTAACGGTCCCAGCTTAATAAATCTTCAATTTACATAACATCCATCTTACATAAGCCGATTAATCAAATTATTTCCTTATTTCTTGAAAATTTCGGCAGCACCTCCTTTGTAATTACTGGTCGGATATAATATCCAAAACAGATATGATATATTTCGGCTAACATCAGCCTACTTATTTTCACACCAACCATATAACTCTATTCAACATCATCCACACAATCATAAAAGTATTTCGGCTTGACATCGCCTACTTATGGAGAAACATATCAATATGAATTCTTATAGTTTCTTTCTATTAATCCATAGAATCTCAGAAATGACAACTTTCAACTTCACATGGCATCATGTTGATAGATACACTACTTATAACTACAACCCAATACAAGATATCTCGAATGTCCACTTGAAATGAAACTACTATAAGGTTCTCCATATATATATATACAATAATAATAATCTATATCACCATACCACATCCAAATACAAACAACAGTCCCAAAACAAGATTATACTATAATCCAGAATGAACTGCACAGCTACATCCAGAATGAACTCTGCCAGCTGCCCTGACCCCTGCCTCCAAGCAACCTGCAATATAACAGTCTGTGGGAGGGTGAGCTCGACAGCTCAGTGAGTGAGGTAGGAATAATCAAGAACAGATAATATCTCTACAAGGGTATGAATATGCACGCAACAAAAGGAATCTGAAACAGTAAGAGGACAAGAATTGGAGGCATCCGATAGTTTAATAACTCAAGGCCTCAGCCTCTACAATTTCTGAGGACGATCAGACTCTTATGATTGTACTCCCCAATTGCTTTCTTGGATTTTCATCTTTACGTATGATAAGGTCTAAGAGTTACATAATTACACTCTCTCGTCTTATGTGAACATAGTGTGTATTACTCGCGTGCCTTGTATACCCTGTTATAATCCACTAACCACCAGAGTTATACCATAGGCTTAGTTTATGCATTCAAATAACACTTGCATCACAAGCCATAATTATATAACATAAATCATATCATATTTCTCATAATGCAATAACGCATCACACTTCAAGAAATGTACTGGTTCACATGCACACTTTTACCCAATACATGGTATTCATTTCAATGAACTAAACTTGTATTCTGATGGTTTCATTATCATATACAACGACACATCCATCATGCCCCCAGTGTCACACACACACATACACATTGGTATCACACATAACCATTCGTTATCAATCATTAGTAAGGATGCAATTAAGTGTATATCATAGCACCGTCTTCGCACTTCGCCCGTGCCATACGGGTCCCTTCCTCCTGATATATACACATATTTATAAAGCACCGTCTTCGCACTCCGCCCAGCATACGGGTCCCTTCCTCCTAATATAATTATATAGCATGTATATACAACAATAACACCGTCTTCCCCCCTCCTACCGGTTCTCGCACGGCCCCTTCCTCCAATATATATATATATATATATATATTTATTTGTCAGATCCCCGTCTTCCCCCTCCTACCGGCTCCCGCCGGCCCCTTCTCCTCTTATATAATGCATCATGCAAACTTAAGTTATAATATTCATACAAGCAGTATAAAACTAGCTTACATGTCATGCCCGAAATGATGTGCAACAATAAGAAAGAAGACATGTGCTTGAGGTTTACCCAATATCATAGTAACAACACAATAACCAACGCATCCAGTTTCATAAGGTTCATATATCATGCACATCAATTCCCTTACAAAAGCAATCATACTCACAAGTGATGTTTATCTGTCAAATTGCAACATTACAGGAATATTCATACCAATTAATTAATCAGACATGCCACCCATTACATTAAGTACAGAAATCAAGTGATATTCACCCATTATATTCATATCAATCATAATGATTCTTATTCAGTGAGACACATGCCAATGCCCTTGCACCCCATGTTTCAAAGTTCTACATTAAATGCAACACTTATTACGCAAGGTTGTGTTCAGTTCTAAGCCTGCCTTACTAACCCTTTATTCTTGTAACATGGTACATGTGTATAGATATATAACATAGGTGCCTTCTATGTGATGCTCTGAATGTTTTTGAATAGAGGAACGACCATGTCACATGGTTCCCACATGCATAACGCCCGGATAGTACATATGTACATATACCACATACCCATATTCTCACTTTCCAATCTTCATATACGAGATTTCAACACATTCATTATTATGCCCATTAAAGTGGTCATCACCTCAGATAATCGGTTTATCCCTTTTTAATTAGAATAATGTGAACGCCACAATTACATCTTTAACCCCTGACGTAAATCAAGACATTATACTTACAGGAGAAAGAAATTCAATAAGAATTTAGAAGATATAACACATACTATCTGTATGCAAAAGTATTACTTACACACACATCCTGGCTAAAGGGATGGGTAAGTTGAGACTACAAGGAGAAGCGAATGTCTCACACATGCTATTTAATTTGGAATGCAACTCTCTTAATTTAACGTACAAGTGAATAAGCCCCAACAATTCGTTATTACTTAAATTTCTTTGATACGAAAAAATAATTGTGGTCACAACCAAGATTTTATATATATATTTATAACAGCTATTCCCATTTACTCATGCATGGAGTTGAGACTCATTGGATTCCTGCCGGTTCTGAATTCGATACGGTCAATCCCATCACCCTCACTTCCCAATCTTTATATTACACTAAGAAAATCTTTTCTTTCAATTAGTATTCATGTTCACACATCTATTAGTCTATTGTCCATAGCACACTAATTCCTTATTTCAGATAAAAATTAAAGAAATCAGAGTCTGAGGATAATCACCAGCACACCGAATGTACATGCAACCTCGTTTTGAGACATTATTTTAAAGGGTCAACATTTAATTAAATAGGTATGACACACCCGTGTTCATAACCTGCGTTACTGAAGAAGGGTGCTAGTTCTACACTCAACATAACATGCCAACATATAAATTCCAATAGCTTTCCCATAGATCCCATCTAAATATGTTTCCTCGGATCTGACCTTCCTAACAATCGAAGATGATTTATCGTAACTTCTACATTTGATATAAGGATGAGACGCAGGGACTTCCTTTAAAACTTAGATTTATTGATCTTCCTAGCAATATATTAAATGACCCACTTAATTCACATGCACAGCTGAAATAAACAGAAAATCATTTAGACATCTAAAATTCTGCAGCTTTGCACTTTCGACAAGTTATCAAGTTCCAGTGATAATTCCTAGCACAGACATTGGATTTGGACATCGTAAGCGCGGTTGGAAAAGACTCGATTAGCTTTCCAACGGTATATCACATGACCTATTTCTTATTAAATATCCTTACGAAAGAATCCCTGAAATTCTGGTTTCAAATCTGGACAGACTTTAACAGATTTGTATTATTATTATCAAGTACTTTGAACTACCCATTTTCTCAACTTTTCCTCTTATTTCCTCATCTCAATTAAATCATGAGGAAGGCATGAACTTAGGTATTTAGATTTTGATCACGGGAAATTTTTATAAGAGCATTCATAGGATGTTTGGCCTTTTCAGTTGTGGGAAGATCAAGAGATGGATCCAGGTTCCTAAAATGCCGATATCAATACTCCTCTTTCTTGCTTATAAGGAGTTGGCTCTAGGTTATGTGAAACGAGTCATTCAAATAGGCACAGTGCCTCCCACACAAAAATAAAAATTTCTCACTAATTCTCTTTTCAAGACTATTGGCAACAAAGGTGTATTGTAACAAAACTAAGAGATATGTATGTCATTGTTTAACTAAAGCGGAGCAGGCATTCTCTATTGATTCACCCACTTTCAAATTAGAAAGTCATTAAACAACTTACATATGTCATGAAAGAAGGTGAAACGGAAAATTTTACAAAACAATGAGTTGTGTAAGAGTTTTGATTAGTCTTACTGGTTTTGAAATCTCAGTGCTAGAATACTGTTAATTAGAACCATACAATACCCAATCCTATATTCACTCTCTTGTCAACCATGGCTTGCAATGATAGAGATGTTCATAGAAGGCTCTATGTGATAGAAGTTCACAAATTTCTTCTCTAATTCTCAACATTTAGTGTTATGTGTACAACTTGATTCATGTAAATTCTTTTTACAACAACAATCAACTTTTTACAACAACAATCAATTAGAATAAATCAAGGGAATTCCTTTTTCAGTAACCTTCTAGGGCTTCAATACCAATAAATGTAAAACTCTAATTCAACTGGATTTATGGAAAGGAAAAGAGTTAATCAACATGATTGGGTATAAAATTTTTCAAAAAGAATCAAATAAAACCTTGCTCAAGAAGAACCTCCCTCACCTCTTTGTTGCCTTCCCCTGCTGCCGCCATGGCCGCCTCCGACCGCCGCCCTGGCTGCGGCCTAGCCGCCGCGCTGGCCGCGGCCTCGCCTGGCCAGCCGCGCCTGGCCCTGGCCGCCGCCGCTCCTGGCCGCGGCCCCGCCTGGTCCGGCCAGGATCGGCCCTGAGAGAGAGAGAGAGAGAGAGAGAGAGAGAGAGTGTGTGTGTGTGTGATCAAAGAGGGGAAAGAATTTTGGGGGGGTTTGTTTCTCAGCCAACGAAAGAAGAAGAAGAAGAAGTGGGTTTTGGGAATAGTTAGGTTAATTGGGAAAAAGATTATTTTCCTCATTAGTTTATATTCCCTAATTTGTTAAACTTACCACCTCTCTTTGCAATTTCCAAGACCTCTTAATTAAAGCCCACCTCACCTCTCATTTGCACACAAATTTGCCAACACACCCCTAATTTAAATATTTTTGGAAATAAGTTATTTTAGGTATTTATATTATGATTAGGTATTTGTATTTACAAATATTATACCTTTATTAAATATGTATCAACTACATATTATTAAAATGTACCAAGGAGAATACTAATGCATATCTATTTAAATACTTCCAATTAATTCATTTCAAATTTCCCTGATAAATTTCCAAATTTATTATCACATAAATATAACCAATTCAAAATTTCCTGATATTCTTTATACTCTCAATAATCCAAGAATATAGTATCAAATCGGGGTTGAAAAATTCGGGGTGTTACACAAAAATACTCTCCAATCTTAGTGAAAATAATGCCCAAACCCCCAAATTTATAGGTTCAGAAAAACTAGCCGTTGGGGTTCTGTCAGGCCTAACGGTCGACCGTCCGGTCGGCCGGCCAACGGTCATATTTCAGACCGTTTGAGCCATCGATCGACCGGCCGGTCGACCGAGCCAGGATACAGAGAGCAAGCTCTCTGTCCGGTCGACCGCGCGATGTTGGCGGGGCCTTTCCAGAGAGCAGAGCTCTCTGGACGGTCGACCGGGTCGGTCGGCCGGCCCTCCTGCAGAACTGGCGTGCACGTCTGTGCACGTTGGTCGACCGAGTCGGTCGACCGACTTCAGCCCTAGTCGACTTGGTCGGTCGACTAGTCGACTTGCTGAAGCCAGGAACAGAAAATCTAGGGATTAAAACTTGGTCTTTTTGGCTCACTTAAAATCCCATAAAATACTGAAAATATACAAAAATAGTTTTATCAATATACTTTGATAAACAACATGCTTGCACAAAATCAAGGCATGTTATAAAAGATTTGGACTATTTTTGTAAGTTGGAATATTGGCTCAATTGAAAACTTGTATTTTTCTAAAACTTGTTTTCCAAACTTCTTCATGATACAAAAACAAGATATTTTGAATTCATTAAAGCATAGTGTGTATGGATATGAACCACTATACAAATAAGATATCTATGTTTTTGACATTAAGCTCTAAACTTGGTTTTGGATAAAAGACATGCATATAAGAAATTCCAAAAATCAAAAGTATTTTTCTAAAGTAAAAATCTTTTGTAAAAACAAAACTATCAAGAGTGTGTGTGTATATGTACTTGAGCAATCCACCAACTACTCTATCCTTTATATTTTATCTAAAAGCAAAAATCTTATACCTAGACACAAGTCTTCATCTTCTTGAAGTCTTCACTTGAAGCCTTCTCATCTTCTAGACTTGGTCCAAACACGATCCAACGAGCTCAACTCTTGATGTGGTCTTGATGCATAGGCTCGTGAATCACCGGTGCTAGCTCCAAAACTTGACTTTAAGTCCTTTGTTGAAGCTCCATACCTCCTAAGATCTTGATAACAAATCTGTCACTAATTAAACACAAGATCATTAGTACTATAACTACATGAGTTGATCATCATCAAAACTAGAGTGATGGGCCTTTGGGCCAACACATTTCATATTTAATAATTATTATATTGCTTTTTATATACGATGTCTCTTTATGCAAGTTGGTATATGTTATATAAATGATTTCTAAAATTATCATGTTTATAAATAGTTGTCAGCCGTTATTATACCTTGTCGAACCGGTATTATACCGGGTATGCCTAAATCTGCTCCCGTTTCACTCGGCTTCGCATGGCTAATAAATAGATAAATTTATTATTGTTAGAAATAATGTTGTGAAGAGTTTAAAATATTTATGTCGTTCTCCTGTACCATGTTACGTGACCGGTTGATACCTAGTATTTGATGTTGCGACTCTCACCGATATATTAGTTACCTGACCCTGATATGTATACACCGGTACTTACCATGCTATACTTATTATTTGATATCTGATACCGGTACTTGCCATGCAATACTTATTATTTGATATCTGATACCGGCACTTGTCATGCTATGTTTATTACTTGATATCTGATACCGGTACTTGTCATGCTATACTTATTATTTGATATCTGATACCGGTACTTACCATGATATACTTATTATTTGATATCTGATACTTGATATCTGACACCGGTACTTGCCATGCTATACTTATCGCCCGCTACCTAACACCTGATATAATAGCACTTGACACTTGACATGCTATCACCTGGTACTGGCACACTTGACCTGATATTGTGGCACCTGTATTATATTGCATATTCATGACTATTACTTTTACGGGGACTTGGCATGATTATTATACTGTTACCAGACATTTGGTACTCTTAAACTCCTGTACTCCTGAACTCCTGTATTCCTGAACCCCTGAAAAGGATGACTCCTGATATTATACTCTTGTTAATTCTCATAGTTGGATAATCATGGTTATACTGTATACACTTGTGGATATTATCTTTGGACAATTCATATATGTAAAATAAAAATACTCAACTTACACTGGGGTGGAGGAAACTGATGAAACCGGTATGATGTCATATTTATAATGGTGATATTTCTAAAGTGTCGTATGAGGGCGCGTAACGATAAGTCCACGGAAGCAGTAGCCTGTACTTCTGAGCTAGTCTCGGGCAGAGACGAGACCCACTATAATATGAGCCATCAGATTCATCAGTTTTCAAATAATAACTGATCTTATTCATAAGTGGATGTATGTGTGCCAGTAGCACATACAAAAGCATATGGATCGGATGAATAACATAAAACAACCAAACAGTAATAAGGTTAGGAACGTGTGATATTTGGTCTCTCCTTTGTTCGGGTCTTGGTACTCACATATCAGACCCGGGTAAGTTCTACGGAGTACGAACTCTAGTATGGACTATCGGTGATGTGAGGCGCTGGTAGGGAGGCGATTTAAATATCAAACGATACTGATTATTATTATTGGATAACTTAAAATACAACACACCTTTATATTCTCCAGTTATAGTGTTACGCCCTAAGTTGGCACCCTGTCGTATGACATATAATTTATGTGGCACAAAGATTACAATTGACACACTATAGTTCTGCTACTCTTAGGGCAACTCAAGTAGTATAAACTCAGACGATGGCGACATGTGATATATGGTACATAGATGATGGTTTCCTTGTTTGGATTATCCCCTTGACGTATCTGTCCCATGAATTCATAATCTGAGCTTGTACAACTAGTGTTGTCCATACTTGTATTTGTCTTGTTTAGCTTATTTATCGCATGTTTATATGTACCTATGCTCTTCATACTGCCTTCTATGCATGTTTTCAGTTTCAGATTCGTCGATATATATGATTTACTGTTGTTCCTTTAGTTTCCCTTATGTTATTTGTTATTACTTGTACCTGCATATTTGGACCACATCACTTGATCATGTATACGTGTACCTGTTATGTACGCCATTTGGCTTTATTATATGTACTCGCAGGGTTGCGTCTGACAACCCTGAATTCTCATGTCCAGATCCTAGAGACCGGACCTTGGTGACTTTGTTGTAGCTGATCAGAGTGCGCAATGAATCCTTCCATGACGATCAGAGCGCAGCAGAAGCTTGGATTATCGCCGCAGCTCTTCCTCTCAGTTCCTCTCCTGTTTAGTTCTCGAGACCCCTCTTGCTGCTTGTAAGCACCTCTCAGCTTTTGTATATCTCTTCATATGATGTACTTTTGTATTTTCTAGTGATGTAATATTCTTATAATATTATATCACTCTCTGTGATAACTATCTATTTGTACTTTTCTGTTGGAATGTATATGACCACTGTACTTCCGCACTCTAATTCTTACATGTACTGATGCTTAGCGTATAACGTGAGGGTATTTCTGACCTGCGTATATACGTCACAGTGACGTTTCTGTACCCGCCGATCGGGGCGTCACAGTCACAAAGGTGCATATGATTAAGGGTAAATAATAGACTAGATGAGAAATACAAGTTTAGTCCTTACTTTGGTTGGCAATAAGTTTTTGAATAGACACTAAGTTTAGAAATGAATAGTTTGGTGATCTTAAGACTTATATGTTACTTGATTTTTGTAAAAATACTTTAAATATTTTTTCTCCTTCAAAATGTATTTTTCAAAATACTAACACTTTGTTTTTCCTTTTTATATGGATATTGTAAGTGTAATTCACTGAAAATTCTCATGAGACAAAACTCGTCTTCGAGGGGTAACCTAAAGGCGTAACGGCTTATTGCACGTGCTAAGTGTAACCGTGACTCTTACAAAAGTGAGTTAGATTAGATTAGATCTGTTTTTTTGTTTTGCTCGAGGACAAGCAAAAGATAGGTGTGAGGGTGTGATTGTTCATTAATATTGCATATTTATTATCACATTTTCACATTTATTTTATAATAAACTATGATATTTAATGTTCTTTTTTATTTAATGGTGTGCAGGTCCATATTAATGGAGAAGGAGAAGAAATGAGCCCAAGAGCTCATTTAAATTCAGATTTAAATGAGCTTAATTCAAAATTAGGGATTGAGACAAATATTCTGAAGATTCCGGAGAGATAAAGACAAATCTATTTAAAGATCTGAAGATGACATAGAGTACTGATCCACGCGCTCCAGGATCTGGCCCAACGGCTTTTGCCGCGTTTTCGCGGCTCTGTTCCAGTAGTTGGGGAAGCGTTTGCTCTCCCTATCTCGTACTCTTCACAAAATGTGTTTTTGTTTTTCTCTTTTTCCCATCAAATCGTCCATCCAGCTGTGATGGACGGCCCACAATGCGTGAAGGAGCTAACCCGCTCCCATACTCCATTCTCTCTCACTTACTCCCAACCACTCCCATGTCTCGAATCTCCTCCAATTACTCTCCTAATCACCCAATAACAATAACAATAACAATAACATAATAGTAGTAATAATAATTATTATTATTACTTGTATTAAAATACATAATGTATGTGTATTAATTCACACATTATTTACATATACATATGTAACTATATATTTTTTAAATTCTTCTCTTTCCATAAAATATTTATTGATCAGTATTAATTTTTCAATGTTTAAAATCAAAACAAATTAACTTATCAACAATAATTATTAATTCAATATTGGCGGATAGAAATATTACAGAGCCAGAATTCACGAAGATGGGGCCATATAAAACCTAAGCTTTTTAAAGAGTTTTTCTTAAGAAGAAAAAGAAAATTTTCATAGTTAAATGTGAATCATCCATCGATATGAAAAATTAACTTGTTTGATAGTTGATTGTTCCAAACATAATAATAATATTAATTTAAAATAAAATTTCCCCATTATTTGATAGAAGCATTTCAAATAGAAAGCACAAATGATAATAATCTGAGAAGGCCAAACATATTCATTAGACCTAACAAAATGATAATTAAGAGTTACAATAAATTTCTTAAATTCTTTTGTTGGTGGGGGGGTGGCTCCGTCCCCTGGCCACTTGCCACCAGTGAAAGACTATTACCACTGTCGCACTCTTACTCGCCAACTTAACGACCATCATCACTATCATGCATCGTCTCTGCTATCACTCGCATTAGTCTTCATTAATGCAAACACTGCGATCCTTGCACCACAATAATTGTCATTTTTCACCTTCACTGATCACGATTGCCACCGCCACAAGTCTGCTATTTGTCTCCTTGTAATGAGAGAAAATACTCAAATGAATATTCAAATGAGATATTTGTTCTTTTTACTTTTTAACTAAGTGCTTCTCACTTGGGCACACCAGTTGGAATCAGGAACAAATATTGCCACCGTCAAAAGTGATGAAGGCCCCAAAAAATATTTACAAGTGTGCCATTATTATTTTTTACAATTTTACTCATGGTAAAATGTTCAAAAAATCATTCTTCTTCTACTTCCTTCCTCTTTTCACCGACCCCTCCTCCTCCTTCTCTGCCACCCCGTCCCCTCACCTATTTCCCCTCAGCACCCCCGCCCTCCCCCCCCCCCCCCCCCCCCCCCCCCCCCCCCCCCCCCCCCACCGGCCATCGGAGTGAGGTGGCCGGGGTCCGCCGGCATAGGCGGGAGAAGGAAAAATAATAGATTTTTTGAATATTTTGGAGGTGTCTTGATCTAATTTGGGGTGCCCTATAATAATCTATAGGATGTATAGGGTGCCTTTCTCGTTCTTTTTGTGTGTGTTGGGCGCAATGTCCGTGCTCGTTGGAACCGAGACCCAATTCGAGTTCATTACCCCATTTGGGCGCAAATATCTGGTGCCTGGTTGGTCTCATCTGTCGGTTCCGATTCCGCAAGCGTGACGCAACCTCCCCATTACAAGCACCGCAGCACCGGACCCATTCCCGATTAAACCCGACCCAAAAGCAAGCCCCAAGCAGGCCCAAATATTCTCTCTTTCCCTTTTATTAAGTTTTTTTCCTCCTCCAACGAAGGGGAGTTAACTCGAGAGAGAGAGTGAAACTGTGAAAAAAAATTTGAGAGCGAGAGTGAGAGATCTCGATAGCAACCTCTCGACTTTTTCTTTCGATCGATCGAGAGCGAGCTGGGCAAGACTCTCACGCCTCCTCTTCCTATTTGTTTAATTTCGTGCCGCTTTCTCTCGGTTCTTAAATTTTTAAGAGCAACAAAGAAAGATGAGACGCTCGTCCTCAAGAAAGACCCAGCAGAGCTCAAACTCCGTGAATTCCTCCGGCGCCTCCGATCTCTTCCGCTCAGGCAATCGCTAGATTTAGATTTCCATTTTTGTTGAAAAAGCCCTTTCTTTTGCGTGAGGAATCGGTCGGTTTCGTGCTGAAATGAGCTGGGGAAAAAAAAGTTGGGTCCTTTCTGGTTCAAGAATTCTCGAAGTGGAAATTTTGATTACGTATATGTTTATGAGATAAAATTAGGGTGAATTCTATTTATTTTGTTCTTAGTTATTAAGTAGCTGGGATTTTGTCTTAATTATTGTAGGTTCTTGTGGATTTACTCAAGTGTTTGTTGTTGTGCGCGTATTGAGTGAACTGGGATTGTTTCTGCTGGCAGATAATTCTTTTGTATGCTTTAGAATATCTTTTCATTTGAGTGCATCAATTGGTCTGAGTTTTTTTTTAATAGTAAAAATGGATTCTTGCAAGAAAATTGTTTCCAAAGCCTTTCTTAAATTGGAATGAAGGTGTGGATTGTGATTCTGGAAGAATGCAACTGGAGGACTGGACAAAACCTTTTTGACTGAAATGCCAACCCTTTTGCCTTTTTACATAGTTTATCATTGAATTTATGACAGGAAATTCTGGGCAGAAAATAATTTTTTCTTGAAATCTGGAAGGTGGATTTACAAATGGGAATTAGTTGAGGAGTTTATGCAAATTAAATTATTTAACCGTAGAAAATCCTCTTAAAATTCATTATTGTTCTTTATTTTATAATGAATGGTAGTTCTTTATTTTATAATCAATGGTAATGAGTTGCTTCTTCATTATACTCCTTTTGGTATTTGGATAGATATGTATGTTTCCTTACCAGCCAACTTGCCTATTAGGTTTATGACACCCATCTTTCTTGTAACCATTCTTCGGCTAGGAATTAGGTGAATACTTTTAGGGAGAGGGTAATGTCTGGTCAAACGCTGGTATGAATTTGTCAAATTTTCCATGTAGCCTTGTCAATTATCTTACCCTGATTTGTTTTGATGGGAAAAAGGCTTTAGTTGATGACAACAATGATTATGTAGAAAGAAAAAGGGGATGAGGAGCAGGTTAAATTAAGAAACTCATCATCACAAAAGAAACAACTTCTAAGGCAAAAAAGCCAATATCGAAATACCACCACAAGCTTGTAAAGTCCATCCTTTTTATGGCACTACCTTTAGTTTGGTTATGTATTCGTGTTGACTTTTATTTTCATCCTTTGTTAGCATTTGGTGATTTTTGCATGGGATATTATTCCATTTGATTAGAACTTGTGCTACTTAAATCAATTTTATATTAACGAACTATCAATAAACGGCTAAGATTTTTCATGATTTTGATCACAATGTAGGGTCTTTCTCTTGTATTTCTACTAGCAATGCAGCATAAATGATCGTGGTTGTATTTCATGAGAACCTAATGATATTCTCGAGACCCTTTATCATATAGGAGTAGTAGCATATGAGCTGTAGCATATTCCTTCAGAAAATAAAAAAGTGCTGTGCCATATTGATGCTTTCTAGAGCATAGTAGAATGTATTTATATTTTAGCCTTTCTGCATCACATGATCATTTAGTCGTGGAGTTACATTTCAACAGTTATATAAGTTCTTGCACTCTTGTTTTTCAGCTACAAGTATAGTGGTCTCTGTGCTTTACTCCCATGTTAATTTAGCTTGAAGTTACCTTTCTCGGTTATATATAATTCTTGAATTCTTGTTTTCTCAGCCACAAGTAAAGCAGTTTCCAAGGAAATGGAGCGAATTGACCACCTATTCTATGCTTATGCGGACAAGTCTTCTGGTATGATAGAGTGAGTTCTGATACACTTATTTTTATGATATCTCTATGTCCATCTCAAGCATGAATCTCTTGCTGCATGGTTGATATTTATTTTGCATGTTGCACTCATTTTTTTTTAAAAACTGTTTGGGAAGCACCACCTTTGTTATCTCTTTATTCCCACCTCCCAAGGATAAGAAACTGTTAGATTTATGTTTGAGTAAATTTTAACGTTCTGCTATATTGAACGTCAATTACTGCTGTTAGAATTTAGTGGGCATACTTGTTTAGGATCAAACTGATATTGTACTATAGACATTTAAACAAGAATGACTTCAGTTCATGAGACATATTTTTGAACCAATTTTTTAGGCTAAAAATCATGCGCGCATGGTTTAAACACACTAAATTACACAACGTGGCATTTCATGTACCATCTAGACAGGACCTTGGCACGTTCCAAAATGCAGTCAAATCCATCCTGCAGTTCTTTGGTTTCTGCTATCAGTTGGAGGACTGTGAATCTTACTCCGCAGAGATCTGAAAAAAGGGAGAATGAAAAAAATGTTGTTTATTTTCAAGAAATTTTCTCAGGTCTTTCTCCTCGATTACATGGTTTAAGAATTGTGACTTGAGCAGACTCCTATATTATGACTCCTTTTTAATATTTTCTCTTCAGGTTCTCAGATCTTTTTACCTTTTTGTCTACTGGTGAGCTATTTTGATCTTCTTTGCAGTTTAAGTTACTTGATCTTCTTTGTAGTTCAAGACAGACTGCCTATACTTACCATTTTGCTACTTGAACGTGAGAGAATAAGGAAATGCAGTAAAATAAAATGTAGCTGTACCAAAGTTTCGGTATCTAGCTGTGTAACTTAGTGTGCTAGGTGGCAGACGAAAGATTAAACATTGGAGTTTTGGCATTTGCTATTGATGCAAATATCTCAGTACCAGATAACCATTTTTTCCTCCCTCCCTGCTCCCTCCCTCTTTCTAAGATTTTCTCATTGAACAGATAGATTTCTTTCATATCTTAGGGCAGTGAATATATAATCCTAATGGAGGCAAAATCACCTGCGTAAAAACCTGCAAAAACAGCGAAGTAGCTAGGACTTTCTACATCATAGTTAGAAAGACAAGGCTGCTTGTTTACTGACTGATGTTCTACGTCAACCAAATGAAGTGCCTTTGAAGATATCTCTAAAGGATTCTCCAAAAATCATGTTGAGAAAGGATCATCATACTTAAATTTCCTAGACTTCTCTACTCTTAAGACTCCAAAAATTCTTGTTCATCTCATTCTTAAATTCAAGAACAATGTCTGGTAATCCTCTCGATCTTTTCTTATTTCTTTTTAATGACAATCATTCTAGTATATCAGGTGTGACATGAGAACTGGTAATGAACCCAATGATTGTCCCTATTATCTTGAGACTTGTGAGCCTCTACCTTTTGTTTTTAAAGGGATTATTTGTTACCCTTCATTTATAGTTTTCATGAACTAGTTGAAATCAATGCCCAATTTGTTGAGTTGGACCAATTGTTGTCATGACAATTGTGCAGCTTGTCAGTATTGCCTGAAGCCGGTTGTTCTTACAGTTTCTTGAACTCTGTTACTGTTGCTATGGTGGTCATCTATGTTGCACGAACACAAAACATCGAAGTGGACATGAGACTTGGGCATGTGACAAATTCTTAAAAATACAAACGACACGTGTGTCAAACACGATTCGGATACGACACTACTCCATGATAGGAGTGTCTAAGCTACATAGGTGGTCACCTCCCAAAGGTTTTCCAAAGACAACTTAGTCTCTCTTGTATGTCTTGCAATTTTTGGTTATCCTCTTGTTGAAATTCTTGAAAGCTGGTTATCGCAACCACGGTTCAAAGACTCGACCGAGTCGGAGACGAGTCGGCCGAGTCGTATCCGTCTCGGCCTACTCCGAGACGAGTCCGAGTCACGAGTCCGTCGACTCAACTCAGAGGAGGCCGACTCGGCCAAGAATCGGAGTTCACTCGGTCGACTCGATATTATGATGATGATTTTGTGCCTCATCGCAATTCAATGTGGAAATAACTATATTAGCATGTATTTATGAATGTAGTTTGTGTAATTTACTATATTGTGCATGTATTTTAATATGCTTATACCGACGACGCGTGTATTTATGCTTTCGTTTTATATTTAGTGTGCTATTTGATATATTTTGGACATGTGATATATGAATGTGGATGTCTACATTTTTTTTAGATTTGTCGCGATTTTTTCAGAATTTTTTGAGTTTTCTATGTAGCGTTTTGCGCGTATCGCCCGATACCGATCCGAGTCGCCGAGACCGATCCGTCTCAGTGCCCGCCGAGTCGACGGCCGAGACCGCGACTGTGAACCATGATCGCAACAGGTCCCGGCTCTATGACCTCCATTGCTGGCGTCATTGCCACTTCACCATTAGCCATTGCCAATGTTGTGCATGCTGCCACTTTAATCATTAGCCATGAGAGCAAGGCATGCTAGCTCTTACCATTGTATGTGCGGACAAGTGAGCTAAAATGATTAAATTTGAAACCTCAACTCAAAACAATTATAAAATTCAATAGACACCATCAATCCACAAAGAAATAGTTGAGAAGCAACAATGACAACAACAATAAAACCTTTATCCTAAACATTTTGGGCAACCTACATGAATCCTTTTTCGACACTCTGCTCTGATGGGAACCATCTCCCTTGTAGGAGTGGGATGATGGAAGCCTAAGATTGTTACCTTTTGCCTCTTTATATAGAGATGTAGTTATAACCTAAAACCTAGAAGGATTGGTACAGTAAAGCTATAAGATAAAATTTAAAAGAGTTCTAACTAAATATTAGTTCTAATTTAGGCTGATTTCAAAAAATGTCACATCTCTTTACTCTATCAATAACCGAGGCGGATCTGGTGTGTCATAGCGGTTTTGCCTTTTCTATTGGTTCCTACGGGTTGGATTTAAAATTGTTATTACCAGTTGTACTTAGTGCAGTGTTGTCAAGAAAGCAATGCTTGATTTTCAATTAGCTCTTGGCTTTATTTGGGTTATATGTATTTAATCTTAATTTATACTAGGTTTATTTTTGCCTTTCCACTTTTGTGAGGCAGGTATACCTTCCATTTGTGCTGATTAATTTGATATTTTGGACATGGACAGAATTCAGAAATTGATTTGTGTGGTTCACCTACAATGTGGCTAATCCATGCTTGATCCTACATGTTATGCATTTTGCTATTAAAGGAAGAGATTATAATTGTTATGTTTCAATGGTTCCCCGCAGATCCTTCTTTACAGCTTCTCAAGCGGAAGAGAAGAGGTCACAGTGACAGTATTAATAAATCTAATTTGGAGTCATATCAGATCAACTATGAAATATTAGGATGATGACATTAAACAACTTGGGCTCATGGAGTATGCCTTTTATGAGCCTGTAAGGTACATAGAAATATAGGGCCATAATGCTTGGGTAGAATTCGGAAAATGGATTTGTGTGGTTCACCCACAATATCTAATCCAGCTTGATCCTACATGTCATCCATTTCACTATTAAAGTAAGATATTATAATTGTTAGGATTCAGTGATACCACCCAGATCATTCTTTACTATTCCCCATAAACGGAGCGGAAGAGGTCACAATGACACTGTTAATGAACCTAATTTGTTGGCATGTCAGGTCAACTATGAAAATACAGGAGGATGACTCTCCTATACAATTTGGGCTCGTGGAATATGGTCTAGTTGACTTCTAGCTTTCTAATAGCCTGTAAGGCACAAGAGTTAACCGCTATAGGAGGCAAAACGCTTGTCATTTCCCCAGTGTCATATCCAACATTTTTCCTTGTGTGTATTATTAAGAGTAATTGTGTCAACCCAGGAATACCAAGAATTCGATAGCCAGTGCAAAACATATGGCTCTTAATGATGGCAAGAGCAAAAAATATGGCTTTTTTCCTGCAATAAGAGATGCTGCTTTTAAGAGAGGTATGCCTCTTATGTGAAGCAGAATGGAGGATAAAAGAAACAATGAGCCTGTGGATCGAACACAACTGCCTATGCTGGAACCAATTTCTGTGATGATATAGGCAAAAGTTCAGTTGGATTTCACCTATGCCCTGAAAATTCACAGAAGCTTTTCTATTTCTTGTTTTACACTGTGATATTTGTTTAAGAGCTATAGATTGTTACAAACAGATAAGGATGAATAGATAAATATAAAATAAAACCTTGAGCCTCTGCAATGACAGTACCTACTAAATCCTGAATCGAGAACCATCTTGATAAGGAGACAAGTCTGCTACCATGATTCATTAGGGTGGACTACGGCTATTGGCTGGATTTTGGGAGGGAATAGAGAAAAGTGGTCTGAATAATTTCTCCTATATGTTCTCCCAAATACATGTTGTTTTGAAGCATGTTCTCTCTCTGTGTAGATTAAAAATTAAAGTTATCAACTGTCTGTAAGGAAGGTTCAAGAAATTGTAATGAAGCTTCACATTTGCTTTAACTATTATTTACATAAAGTTAAAAACTTTGTACTTGTCTTGTAGTTTCTTTTTCTCTAATTTCTTTTACTTTCTGTCCTAAATATAGTGTTTCGTTATTAATTTTATGTTTGACATATGCAGGTTGTCTAGAATGAGTATTCTTTGAAGATAGTGTTCAGCTTAAAATATGTATATGCATATTAATGTATCAAAATTAGCCAAAGCCAAATGGGGTTGCATTTCCAGATGTTGATGAAGATATAAGATAATATGATCTCTGTAGGCATTACTCTCATCTTTGGGTTCTGTAGCAAAATCATGTATTTACCTCTTTGTCTTGACCCTTTCTTGGTCTCGGGGAATTTGTAAGCTTGTTCCTAGGTAATATGGGCTTAAACTGTGTGACAAACAAGTGGACTATCATGGTTTTATGGCAAGGCCCTCTGTTGCTCGTAATTACCGTTGTCAGGAATTTGGCACAAACCCCTATAGATAGTTGATGTTACATTGTACCTTATATCCTTTAAGTGATGCTCAATTCTTTTTAACTTTAATATATGAGATTGGTTGGGTCTTTCGGTTGTGACAGAATTGAGCATTTCTTAGACTTAAGTTATTTGAGCTTTTATGACTGAGTTTTAATATTTTCTATCTAAAGGCATATCATGATCTTATATTGTTGATGACTAATAACAACAATTTTGTTCTTCCTTTGTACTCTCGCCTTTTTAACAGTCCTGAAGGTATTGAGTCTTTCTGCTCTGATGTGGAAGTAGATCATACTGATGTCAGGATACTCATGCTTGCCTGGTATTGTAATACCTAATACCTCTCATTCTTCTTCTTCTTCTTTTTCTGGGAGTCTATTCATTATTTATTTATTTTAATGATCAGGAAGATGAAAGCTGAAAAGCAAGGATATTTTACCTTGGTACAACTCTTTTGAATTTTCTTCAATAAAAATGCATACACATGAATATGTATTTTTCATGTTGCTAAGCACGTGCGCCCCACCCCACCCACCCACCTACCCACACACACACCAAAAACTAAAAACCCACTTCACGCACAAAGTAAATAAATTTCACAATTCCTTTAGGCAATTTATTATTATATTTGATTGCATGCCTAACATGTAGCTGCCTTTCATGACAGGAAGAATGGCGCAGGGGCCTAAAAGCACTTCGAGCTGATACTATCAGCAAATTAAAGAAAGCACTACCAGAATTGGAGAAAGAGGTAGGGGAATTTTGATTATTAATCTCGTTTAGGCTAATTATTATTATTATTATTTATTATTATTATTATTATTATTATTGATTTGACAAATCTTTGGATCTTTTTCTTATGTGATCTTTGTTAAACATGAGTGCATGCTGATATTTCCTTGTGCCATTTCTAAGGTGTCGAGGCCACAGAATTTCCTGGATTTCTATTCATATTCATTCCGTTACTGTTTGACAGGTATGTTTATTTTAACTTTTAATTTCTAGACCTAATACAAACGCAACAACGAGCAGTGTTTTAAATGTCGGCCGACATTTCCGAAATGTCGGCCGACATTTCGTTTTCAAGCCCTCACCGCCACGACATCCCCACCCGCATTTGAAATGGCGTTTTGGAAAATGTCGGCCGACATTTCGAAAAAAATCCGATATGTCGGCCGACATTTTCCCGAAATGTCGGCCGACATTTCGAGAAAAACCCATTATGTTGATTGATCTTGAAAGTTAGAGCATTTGAGAAATTTTAACAATAGATTAGAGAATATATACAAAATGTTTAAGTTAAGAATAACTATCCTAAACTTATTTATGTAGTTTTGCATAAATTGTGTATGTATTACTTTGATAAGAATTTTAAAATTACATTGTTTAAGACATTTAGGATATATATTTGTTATCCGTCATGACGTCCGAAATTTACTAGATGGCCCCGAAATATCTCCGAAATCCGAAATCCGACATCCGATTACGACATCCGACATTTCCCTGATATCCGACATTTAAAACACTAACAACGAGTTCATCTAAAGTTTTGGCTCAGCTATGGGAACCCTTCTTCTCTATTCAACTTGTAAGGGGCTGCCATCTCTGCTAATTAGCCACTGCCTTGTCCTTTTTTACTTCCTTAATCCTGTTTGTTATTGGTCTCCATAGTCCTAGCTGTCTTACCCCTCCTACTTGGTGCATTCTTAGGCCTTTCCTGCACGGGTCCAAACCAACTTAAATGATTCTCCTTGCATTCACCCTTGAAGCTACTTTTAACTACTTGTGGATGCAGTTATGTGTAATCCTATCGTGTATTGCATTCTTGCTCCATATTATCACTTAAACTTTTCGCGAGTCGAATGTGCCATGTGGCGTTTCACAGTGTCCAAGTAACGCTTCGAACAAAGTATTGGGAGGAATTTTCTTTCCTATATTTATGGGAGGGGTGGCAGGAGACCACCATATTTTCATAGAGAGGATTTCACTTAGCTGCACTCAATTTTTGGACGTCATGTTTCTAGGCCTAGAGGGTGACGTTGAATATTTTCCATTCCACTTCTTATTCCTTGATCGATCAACTTCATTTATTTCCATCTTTTTCTCCAGAGGACAAGCAGAAGAGTATAGATATCGAGAGTGCTTGTGAACTGCTGGATCTTGTGTTAGGCTTCCAATTTCGCCCCCATGTTGACAAACTTGTTGAGTACCTTAAGGTAGATCTTTCTCGCTGCCCTGTTCTCTTAACTCTCTTTCCATTTATCTTATCCTATATCTTCCAGCCGTTGGATTAATCAGTTTAATGCATATATATTCTGCAGAACCAGCATGAATACAAAGTAATAAACATGGATCAGTGGATGAGCTTTCTTCGGTTTTGCAACGAGGTCTGATTTAAATGCACTCGTTTCTATTTTCTGATTATGCTTATTACTTAACCAAATAGTTTAATTTCACATATTGTCTCATGAAGATGAAGCTTGCTATTGCTTTCATTTGTGCTATTGAAGATGCTGATACCTAATTTCCTGTGACAGATAAACTTCCCATCCCTTGATAATTACGATCCAGAGCTTGCTTGGCCTTTGATTTTGGACAATTTTGTTGAATGGATGCGTGGACAATAATGTTAAGCCTAAGTTTTTACTATTTTCCAACTATCTTGCTGTTCTCCTTTGAACTAATTTGCCCAGAAATAGTAATAGCACAATCACACCGGTTTCAACCAAGGAGGAAGTACGAACCTCGTTCTGCCCGGCTGCGCGGTTTGCATAATTTCTTACTTTTGTGTGGTAGAATTACAGTCTCTTGGGAAGATGAGCAGGAGTTATCGATCGTTATTTTCTGAAGAACCTTTCAAACTATTATGGAAATCATTGTTGTGCTATAACTGCAGTGCATATGCCCCATACAATTTTTTTCTGTATTGAATGGTTTTTGCTCCATTATTGAGCTGTCAAGCAGGTTTCTTTTGTTAAGAGTTTGAAATAAATTAAGGTCACATTTGTGGATTTGAAATAAACTAGGGCTATTTTTTTTATCAAGTGTTGTCGAGTAGTATTTTTGTCTTCTGTTGCAATTGTTGCTTCATTGTGTAGTCTGTTATCTAGATTCTGTATGGAAACTGTGCGGTCTTTTACTCAAACAAACTGTATTTTCTTCTGCTGTCTGAACCGTACATTTTCTTTTGAAGGTCTGATGCTATTTTTTGTCATTACTATCTGGTTCTATATTATTGTGTACTGGGCAACTTGTAAGCCTTAAGATGATGCTGCATATGATGGGATTTGTTTGAACTTGAAATATTCTCTGTTGCTCAGATTGTAAGGTGGCATGCTTATCTTATCTTGTGACCTCTATAATTCATAAGCTTTAGTTGCTGTTATCATTGCTGACATAGATGTATTGTTTCGATTGGACCTGCAGTTGCAGACGCAGCTGTTTGTTCTGCTGCAGTTGCAATAATTGCGTTTGCTTGCAGCCTAAATATCAATTGCATGTAGGTCTGTCAACGTGTCGGATTTGGGCCGGCTATTTTAGTTATCAGATTCGGACCTGGTTATTAATACATGTACCGGACTCGACCTGACCTGATTACCCGCAGGTGCAGTACAAGTGTTACTGTACTCGTCTCGTTTAGTGATGGGTTTAGACTTGATTACCCGACCCCATTAGATTCTAACCCGTTCATTTCAAATTTCTTTTCTCGATTGGCGGCAGCGTGGAGTCTCGAGGAGGTCGACGACTTTGCAGATGCGGCGCCTTCGTCGGCGAATTAGATTGTAACCGTCTCAGTTTTTAATCACAATTATTATCTTAATCGATCCAATAATCACCGAGATTTTTGGCAACATCTTTATGATACAGAGTTTATCTGGCTACATAATTTCACAATTTCAACCAAATTATCCTACTTAATAATTTTTGAGAGTACACCTCTCAGTCTTATATCCACATATACTTAAATCCATTTAATATCAAAAAGATTAACTTTCATAAATTTAGGTGACATCATATACAGGACTGATCTCTTCTATTCGTACTACCATCAATTATCTATGTACATACACGTACAAAACATGAGTATTCATAAGTGTTTGACTTTACACGCATACAAAAGATGAAGGACTTGGGGCACTATCCCAAAAGACTAGCCTTCTAGGTGGAGTTGCCCAAATCCTTATATACCCAAGACCATCTCCACGTCTAGCCGATGTGGGACTATTTGTTTGACCAAAATCACAACAATTTCCCCCGAACAAAGAGTCTCCCTGCAAGCTCAAATATCTTCACACTGGAAGATCAAATGCTCCATCGAGGTCCAACTCTTCATTGCGTGAGGTGGCGGCACGTCTTATGTGAAGCACCAACTGCAGTCGGTCACTCCTCTACACCGCGTTGAGAGCTGCACGCTCATTGCAAAGGAAGCCCACTACTAAATTTCTCGAGAGCCCAACATTAGCTTCATAGGGGCCTATTGTGCCTTTTTGCGCCAGTGGGGTGGACCAGGCTCATTGCGCCTTTGCGTCATTGGGGGGATCTACATCGTCGAACATCACCCACACACACGACTAAGTTCGGGGCATGGCTCTGATACCAATTGAAGGATTTGGGCATCATCTCAAAAGACTAGCCTTTTAGGTGGAGTTGCCCAAATCCTTATATACCCAAGACCATCCTCACGTCTAGCCGATTTGGGACTATTTGTTCGACCCAAATCTCAATAAAAGAAATACTGAAAAGATTAACATAGATATTCGACAGAATATTCTTCAGTCTCCTCCTTACCCACTCATAGAGCCTCAAGCTGGACTCTTGCCTTTGGCTCGATCTGAAATGGGGGTTTAATATAATGGGGTGAGCTCGACAGCTCAGTGAGTAAAGTTTAACTTAATTTACAATTTATCATAGCATTCTATTGTGTGATATGCAGAATACAAGCAGATACGTAATCATACATTTTAATTGTTTGGTGAACATAGATGTCTCACTTAGACTATCATATTACTTCAAACCATTATTCAATGTTCCCGGTGTATGTTTATATACAACGAATATCGGGATTTTCTTTATAAATCGGGTGATTTAGTACTCTGATATCATGTCGGTAATTATCTATGTTCTTGATATACTTGTCATATAATAATCATAATTTACGATGTCCACAACACCATACACATGTAACATGCTTATACACGAATAGGGTACACACACATTTACACGTATGTCACACGTGTACACCATTCACATTTCCCTTCCTTTGATGAATGGGTACCAAACATATACAGAGGTATACCATTCACACTCCCCTTCGACGAATGGATGCAACACATATACACACATATATTATTCGCACTCCCCTTCCTTCGATGAATGGACACAACACATATACACAAATATTACCATTCGCACTCCCCTTCCTTCAACGAATGGATACAAACTTTTACTTCATCATTAACATCTGTCAATAACTCTTCCAATTCATCATCCACATACACATACACAATTCTCATCCACATATGTATAATTATACGTATTTGCATGTACATGCATCACCAAATCAATCATCTAATAGACTAATATTGATTACTCGTCAAAAATTAGGGTTTCGAGGAATCTTGTGTACTTCTGGGTCTGATATTTTATTAAAGAGTTCATGTGTTCGATTCTTTTCAAGTTTCACGTTAATGTTCATAGCTCATTATCACTTATCATAATTAGTAATTAACAATACTTTATTCATTCTCAATCAAGATTTATAAACTAATTGTTATAATAGTCCCGATTTAATAACTTGTACTCACCGATTAGTTGATTACTGACTCGTCGGTTCCCTAATATAGGTATAGTCCGACCGAGTCCCCGAGCAACTCCCCCTAGCATTTTACAATTCAAGTAGCATTGTTTCATGTTTAAATATCAAAGTAATATAATCGTTTAGTCTGACTAATCACCTACTAAAGGATTTGAATTAAGATGATTTCTCCTCCGATAACGATCACCTTTCGTTACTGTGAGTAGCCCGTGCTCGCGTCCACACACTGGAGTGTCATGTGCTGGGTGTATAAGCATAGCTCTCGTCTTCACGAATCCAACGGTTCGAAAATTGTGCGAATCAAACTTCGGATGAGTAAAATACGGCCCAAAAATCGAACCAGCATGCGCCCACACGCGCGCACCTATGTCGAGCCTTGCTGGCATGGCCTGCTACCGCCTGCTGCTGGTTGCGCCACTAAGAGGACGTGGGAGAGAGAGAAAACAAGAAAGAGTCTAAGAGTGAGAGAGAGCTTAAGGAGAGAGTATAAAGGGGGAAATGAGGAAAATGTAAGTATTCATAAGTGTTTGACTTTACACACTTACAAAAGAAATACTGAAAAAATTAACATAGATGTTCAACAAAATATTCTTCAGTGTCCTCTTTAGCCGCTCGTAGGGTCTCAAGCTAGACTCTTGCCTTTATCTCGACCTGAAAGGGGGTTCAATATAACGGGCTAAGCTTGGCAGCTCAGTGAGTAAAGTTCAGCTTAATTTACAATTTATCATGGCATTATATTTTGTGATATGCAGAATATAAGGAGATACATAATCATACATCTTAATTACTTAGTGAACGTAAATGTCTCAACTAGACTATCCAATTACTTTAAGCTATTATTCAATGTTTCTGGTGTATATTTATTTACAATGAATATAGGGATTTTCTTTATAAATTGGGTGAATTAATACTCTGATATCATGTCGGTAATTACCTATGTTCTTCTTGATATTTTTTCACATAATAATCATGATTTATGATGTCCAAAACACCATACCATGTAACATGCCAATATATGAATAAGGCGCACACACACACATTTACATATATATCACACGTGTATACCATTCGCACTCCCCTTCCTTCGACGAATAGATATAACACATATACACACGTATACCATTCGTACTCCCCTTCTTTTGATGAATGGATACAACACATATAACACGTATACCATTCGCACCTCCTTCCTTCGATGAATGGATACAAACTTCTACTTCACCATTAACCTCCGCCAATAACTCCTTCAACGCATACAATTCTCATCCACATATGTATAGTTATATGTATTTTCATGTACATACATCACCAAATCAATTAACCAATAGAGTAGCATTGAATACTTATCAAAAGTTAGGATTTTGGGGGACTTGTGTACTTCTGGGTCTGGTATTTTATTAGAGAGTTCATGTGTCCAATTTTTTAAAGTTCCATGTTAATTGTTCATAGCTCATTATCACTTATTACAATTAGTAATTAACAGTACTTTTATTCATTCTCAATTAATATTTATAGACTAATTGTTATAATAGTTCCGGTTCAATATGCTCACCAGTTAGCCAATTATCGACTCGTCGATTCCGCACTATAGGTATTTTCTGACTGAGTCCCCGAGCAACTCCCCATAATATTTTGCAATTCAATTAGAATTGATTCATGTTTAAATATCAAAGTAATATAATAGATTAGTCCGACTAATCACCTACTAAAGGATTTGAATCAAGATGTCGATTTCCCTCTGGCAATGATCACATTTCATTGCCATGACTCACCCATGCTCGCATCCACACATCAGAGCGTCCTATGCTAGGTGTATAAGCATAGCTCTCATCTTCATGGATCTAACTGTTTGAGAATTGTGTGAATCAGACTTCGGATGAGTAAAATACGACCCAAAAATCAAATCACATTCACCTGCACGCACCTGCGTGCGCATCCACGCCCGCGAGCCTTGTTAGCCTGGCTTGCTACCGCCTGCGCCAACAAGAGGAGGTGAGAGAGGGAGAGAAAACAATAGAGAGTCTAAGACTGAGAGAGAGTAAGAGAGAGCTTGTGGGAAACAGAGAGCATGAGGGTTAAAATGAGGAATTATCACCTCATTTTCCCTTATATACTTCATTTGAATCTCCCTCATGATGCCAACACATCCACACATTTTCCACCCTCTCTTTTTACCGTCCACCTCATACTTCTCTTAACACTTCATCCTTCCACTAACCCTTTAATTAATACTTGTATTTGTAATTACATGAAGATATTTATATGTATATACCTTGTATTCTCAATGTGTGTATATGTCTTATACTTGTAGATGTCTCACTTGATTATTCATTTCAATATCTCATAATTCTTACCAAAATTGTATTATCACATGATTAATCGAGTTAATTATCATAAATTATTCAAATATAAAAAAATCAATACATTAGACCATGATATTTAGACCGAGCATTACAACTTTACCCCCTTAAGAAAGTTTCATCCTCGAAACTTGGTGTATCATGGAATAAATGAGGATAGGATGTCCGCATCTCATCTTCTAATTCCCAGGTAGCTTCCTCAACTTGTTGGCTTCTCCACAATATCTTTATTAGTAGAATTGATTTGTTCCCTAATTGCTTCGCCTTACGATCCAGAATCTGTACCAGTTTTTCTACATATGATATATCCTCTTGGATCTGCAGTGGCTAATAAGGAATGACATGACTAGCATCCAGAATATATCTTTTCAATTGGGAAACATGAAATACATTATGAATTCTCTCTAATTCTGGGGGCAAAGTCAGTCGATAAGCAACGGGTCTAACCTTGTCCAATACTTCAAAATGGTCCCACGTATCGACTTAGTTTTCTTTCCTCATACACACCATTCTTTTCATTGGTGACACCTTTAGAAATATTTTATCTCCTACCGAAAACTCCAAAGGTCTACGACATTGATCTACATAAGCTTTCTGTCTACTCTGAGCTGCCCTCATCCTTTTCTTAATTATTCTGATCTTTTCCTTAGTCTTTTGAGTTATATCCGGACCAAATAATCTTTTGTCTCCTATTTCTTCCAAGCAGATTGGAGACCGACATTTTTTGCCATACTAGGCTTCGAACAGGGGCATGCTAATAGTGGACTGGTAGCTATTATTGTAAGCAAACTCTACTGATGCTAAATACTTACTCTAATTTTCTCCGAAGTCCAATACATAAGCTCTCAACATATCTTCCATTATGTGAATAGTTATCTCTAACTGTCTGTAATACCCCGTTCCTGGAATACGTACTTAGTTGCGTATTCAGATTTACTTCTTACTCTGTTATGCCATGGATGTCAACTACTACATTCTATTTGTTCCTACATGCTTATGTCTACAACATGATTTTCATGCTTATAATCCAGATTTACTGATACGCATGTGCTTACCTATACTCGCCATTTGGCTTTTCGTATTACTACTCGCCTGGGGAGTTTCATCTGACTCCCCTGGATTCTCACATCCAGGTCCTGGAGCTTGGAGTTAGAGGATTCTTCTTGCTAAGGATCAAGTTTACTTCTGTGGAGCGGTCAGATCAGCTGTAACTCCAGTCCCATCCTTGCACCTCCTGGTTGGCTCGCGATACCTCCAGCTATCTCGTGAGCACCCTTTTGTACTGTTCATACATGTACATCTCTTGTACTCACGCATTTGCGTCTGTCAGGTGATGTAATATTATTGTAATATTGATCACCTCTGGTGATAACTCTGTTATTGGACTCATGTATTGGAATGTATAACGCACCACTTGCTTCCGTACTCTGATTCTTGCCTGTACTGATGCTTAGCGTATATACGTGAAGGTACTTTTGACTTGCGTATATACGTTGCAGTAACGTCCCCGTATCCGCGGGATCGGGGCGTTACACTGTCTGTCTATTTGAGGATGTGTCGTTGTGCTCGGCTCTAATTTAATACCCATGGTTTAAGATAAACTCTTACAAAATCTTGATTAGAATCGAGGGTCTCTATCTGATATAATAGTTTCAGACACCCCGTGCAATCTGACTATCTCCTGAAGATATACTTGAGCTAACTTATCCATCAAATAATTAATCTGAATGACTAAGAAATGTATAGATTTAGTTAGTCTATCAACCACTACCCAAACGATATCCATGCCTTGTGGTGTCCGACGAAACCCAATGGCAATTCATAGTGATATGACTCCACTTCCATTCGAGAATTGGCAAATGTGCCAATAATCCCGAGGGTTTCTTGTGCTCAGCTTTCACTTGCTGACATACTAGACATCTTTGTATGAAGTCAGTTATCTCCTTCTTCACCCTATGCCACCAGAATTTGACCAGAGATCTTGATACACTTTTGTACTCTCGGGGTGTGTTGTATTTGGAGTAAAGTGAGCTTCCTTCAGGATTTCTTCCTTTAGTTCAGTTATTTGGGGCGCACAAAGCCGGTGTCCCCACTTCAACACATCGCCATCAATAAAAACCCTTGATTTCTCCTCTTTGTACTTTCTCTTCAATCATTTTCATCTTGTAATAATCCCGGTTTTTAATCACACATAGCCAGTGTCTCACTATAATGGTCCCATTTTTTTATCACAATTATTATCTTAGTCAATTCAATAATCACCGATATTTTTAGCAATATCTCCTCTATAATACAGAGTCTACTCTGCTACATAATTTCACAATTTCTGCCCACATCAGCCTACTTAATAATTCTCGAGAGTACACCTCTCAGTTATATATCCACATATACTTAAATTCACTTACTACTAAAAAGATCAACATTCATATAAATTTAGGTGATACCATATACAAGACTGATCCTTTCTATCCATATACCATCAACTATATACATACACGTACAAAACATGAGTATTCATAAGTGTTTGACTTTACGCACATACAAAAGAAATACTGAAAAGATGTTGGCCCAAAGGTCCATCACTCTAGTTTTGATGATGATTAACTCTATAGTTATGTACTAATGATCTTGTGTTTATTAAGTTTCAGATATTCAATTAAGATCTTAGTTAGTGTTTAGCTTCAATGAAAGATTCAACGTCAAAATTTGAAGCTAACGCATGTTGATTCAAGAGCTCAAGCATAAAAATCATATCAAGACACCAAGAAGGAGTCTAGCTCAAGGAATCAAGTTTGAATTAAGTCAAAGTGGAGAGAAAATTATATCAAGAAGAAGACTCTAGTTTGTAAGAATGTTTAGAATTTGTATAAAGTATAAATTAGTTTTGATTGCTCAAGCTTATACACTTACACACAACACAAAAATTTGATATTGATTTTCAAGAACAAAAGTTTCAATTTTGAGTTTAACCCGTTTTTATTTTCATGGGTAAATTTCATCAAAAACAAGTTCATATATTTTTATATGTGCATTGAATTTTATCCATACACATTGATACTTCAAATGAGTTTGAGAAACTTGTTTATGTATTTATATAAGTTTTGAAAAAACTTGTTTTTCCATTTAAAGTTTAGTCTTGAAAAAACAATTTTCAATATAATTTATGTTTCCAAAATTATATTTATCATCTCAAAAGAAGTTCACATGTTTATAATATATATTAATTTTTTATAACACATATTTGTACTCTCGTGTATTTATATGAACTTATTTTTGAGATTTTATAGAGATTTATTTGAATTTAAAACGTATTTAAAATGCAGAAAAATCAGAATTTGGGCTAAGCCCGATCGACCGCACAGTCGACCACTAGCCAGCGCAGTTCCTCTGTCAATCGACTGCCCGGTCGACCGGATATGCAAAACTTTGTGCTTGTGCATGTGGGTCGACCGACCGGTCTACCACAGATCTTGCAGTGCTCTCTGTTAGGGTTAACGGTCCACCAGTTGGTCGTTAGCCAGAGAGTTGTGCTCTCTAAAGTTGGGCTCAGTCGGCCGCCTGGTCGACCGCAGGCCAATTCTGGCCCTGTTTGACACTAACGGTTAGTTGTTGTTTTAGCCTATATATGTGTGTTTTCGGAGTGAGTTTTTACTAAGATTTTAAAGAGCTTATTTTTTCATCTTCAGTAGAGTTTTCTCAATAAGTTTTAGAGCTTCAATTCCATATCAAAAGAGAGTTTTCAAGAGTGTTTTTCTTGAGTTTTTCAAAAAAAAATTCTTGAGTTTTCTACTTCCAATCTATCTAGTTTTCTCACACAAGCTTGAGCTTTTATTTCTACATCTATCCTATAAGATCTTTATTTATGAGAGTGATTTTGTTTGTGACCTAAGAGTTGATCACCAAGTGTTCTACGTTTGTATTTAAGAAGTTGGAGGTTGCGGCCTCGGCGAGCTTGTGGTTTGTGTGTGTATTGTTCTCGCAGTAACAAGTGAGGGACTTGCGGGTCCTAGAGCTATTAAGGGAACTTGTAGGTGTTGCGGTACTGAGTGATCTTGTGAGATCGATTTTAGTGAAAATTCTTCATTGTGGTGAAGGCGGGGACGTAAAGCAAGTGGCTCGAACCTCGAAACAATTCTCTCGTGTTTGTGATTGCTCATCTCGCTCTGCTCTACTGACTTGTGTTTATATCTTGCATACTTTACTGTTTTTCCATCTTTACATACTTGATATAGTTTCTTATGCTAACATTTGTTTGTAACAAGAGAGCTGTAATGCCCTGATCTCAAGGGTACAGGGACGTTATGATGACATATATCAGGGCAGAAATACTCTCACATATGTATACTAAGCCTCAGTATAGGGAATAAAAACAACATACATAATGTTTCAGCATTAGATGAGTACAAGAATACCTACAGAAAGGGGTCAGTGATCAGGATAGATATAAAAATATGAATAAATAAGGAAAGAAAGACTAAATAATACAGATACCTATGAATAGTATCAATGATGAGTCTCCTATGTGTATCCAGTGAAATATCTGATACTACGATATCTCGGATCTCCAACCTGGACACGCAGACCCAAGGTCGTCAGAAAGCGACCTAGTGAGTGATAAAATTGAAAGTGCTCTGAAGCCAATTGAAAGCACACCTAGAGGGGGGGTGAATAGGTGTAAATGCTAATCTATAAACTAAATGTGCTAAATGCGGAAGCTAATGCAAATTTTGCAACACACTTAATATAACCAACAAGTGTAGCCGAATTTCCCGTAAAGGGCTCTGGACTAACTCCTCTTGATTCCCCTAGATATGGGTTGAGGTGCTATGTGAAGCTCTTGTGGTTAAGTATAAGTGAGGCACACACACAAGCAATCCAAGCATATAATGAATAAGCAATATGAATCAATGCAAGGACAACACAAGCAAATAGATATGAATGATATGAATGATGCTTTGCACAATTAAAAGAGAGAGGGTTAAGAGAGATTGGATCAAACGCAAACACAATGATATGTTTCGAGGTTCGAGCCCCTAGCTCTACATCCCCGCCTACACCACCGTGTAAGATTTCCAATCCACTATCTCCCACCGAGGGAACCTCCACTGAGGAGGATTAGTTACAACAATGGAGTACCGAACTCCTCTCTCAAACACCGCCTCACAACCGAGGGGTTAGGCCCGTAGCCAATACAACCACAAACACCTCTACCGAAGAGGGTTACAAACCAAACTCCACCTCTCACTAGAGGGAGCAAACCACAAGCCTCAACCTCTACCAAAGAGGGAGCAAACACCAACCCAATACAACAACCTCAACCTCTACCAAAGAGGGAGCAACTCAAGAAATCAAGGGTTTACAACAAGTGGTATATCTCAACCACAAACCTCTTTCCTTTTTTCACAAAACAAGATCCTAATAGATTAGGATAGATGATAAGCTCAAGTGTGGAAAACTAGGTGTTTGAAAACAAAAACTCAAAGAAAAATACTTGGGAAAACTCTTGTAAAAGATAGAAAATGAAAGCCAAGACAAATCTTCCAAAATTCTCTTTTCTTTGATTTTTCCAAAAACCTAAAACAAATAAGATTGGAAGTTTAAAGCCCAAAAACACTTTTGAAAACTTGTTTTAAACTCTGGAGAAACTGTAATTTTTCTCTTGTAAAAACCTTGGCCAAAATCCCAAAGAATTGGGGTTTATATAGGCCAAAACAGAAACTAGCCGTTAGGCTGATCTTGCAGCCTGACAGGCTAGCGGTCGGCCGGCCCGGCCGACCGCCAACGGTCAGAAATGTGACCGTTGGGGCAACCCGGTCGACCGCCAGGCCGACCCCCAGATACAGAGAGCAGAGCTCTCTGGTCCGGTCGGCCGCCCGGCCGACCGTCCCTGTGTCTGCCAAACGTGCACAAGCTTGTGCACGTCGGTCGACCGGCCTTAGGTGCGGTCGACCCGTGCGGTCGGCCGACCTGACCTGTCAGCCACTGTTATGGGACAGAAACACATGTAAAAAATATTTCTAAAAATCTTTTAAGTCTTTGTAAAAATACCCAAAAATAGTTTTATCATTTTGCATTGATACATAAACATGTGATAAAAAGTTTGGCTCAAATATCAATCAATATGAACTATTTTTGTGTCTTATCATTTTTACCAAAAACCAAATCTTGTATTTTTATCAAACTTGGATTTTTCAATACATGAATAGGAAAGTCAAAATAAGTTTGTTTAAAAGTTAAGCATGCATGTATAGAATGAAATAACTATACATATATCAATTTAAACTTGTTTTGATCAACTATTCATGAAAACCAAAAACCAAACATAAAACGTGTGTGTTTGTACACTTGAGCATATCAACTATACTAAGCTTTACAAATGGATCTAAACACACTATCTAAACTATGGATACCTAAGTCTTCTTGACGATCTCCATCTTCAAGTAGACCCGATCCAAAACTCCATCCATGGGCTAGGCAATGTGTGATCTTGAAGCTTGAGCCCTGGAATCACTTGTGAAGCTTCCAAACACCTCTTGTTGAAGCTAATCACCAACTAATATCTTGTTATAAGATCTGAGACTAAAAACACAAGAATATTAGTAAACATAACTACATGAGTTAATCATCATCAAAACTAGGGTGGAAGGCCTTTGGGCCAACAATCTCCCCCTTTTTGATGATGACAAAACTCATGGAGTTATATATGCATGGATTAAAGTTAAGCTTCAAAGAAGCTCCCCCTTAACTCATGCATAAACAAATAAACATAATATGCAATGAATATTAAACATGAATGCATAGATATGCATAAATAATAAGAGGTTCTAGATACCAAATGAAATGTTCAAAAACACAACATGCTCTAGATACCAATTAAATTAAACTAAATTAAACTTAATATATGCAAAAACATAACTATACATATATAAAACATGTACCAATCATGCATATTAAAAATATCTTCTCTATATATGAGTTTGATCAAGTTTTATATAATGCATGTTAAACTCTCAAATAATTCTCCCCCTTTTTGTCAATCATCAACAAAGGGGTAAACAATCAAAACAAAAACAAAATCTTCTCCCCTTTTTAATACAAAGAAACAATCATCAATAAGGGGTAAAAGCAAAACCAAATCAATAATTTTTCTTCCCCTTTTTGTTCGAAAAAACGAATCAACAAAAGGGTTAATAAAAACAATATTCTCCCCCTTTTTGTCTAAAACAAAAACAAAAACCAAATAGGGGTGACAATCAATTAATTGAAAGTGAAACATAAATTTTGAATATTTTCTTTCAACATAAAGTGTGGGAGTACAAATACCAATTGAAAGACAAAATCAAATTTTCTCCCCCTTTATGAAATACAAACAAAAACAATGCGTAGGTTTGATACCAATTTAAAAGTAATCAATTGAAATAGGATAATCATTAAGGTTTTCAAGCTTAGCATAAACAAATATTTGTGCTCTAAGATATAGGAATAAAGTAGGCACAAATAAAACATATATGTATGAAAAAAAATAGATACCAATTGACATTGATACCATTGGATAGAAAGCATACATACATACACACATATGAGTATAAAAAAGAATCAAGATTGATACCAATTGAAAGAGTTCAAAGATACCAATTGACATAACAATAAAAGCATGGTATAACTCATATCAAAATGAAGAATGCGAACTAGTTAAAATGAAAATTTTTGTTAACTAGTACGAAATCCTTCAAGTAAGGAATAAACTAAAAATAATTTTCATAAAACACATGTAAATCACATAGCACTTAAAAACACTCAATATTCAATAAAGTCCACATATGCTCATGAAAACATACTCATGAGAAATAATTTTTAAAAAATGGTGAGTGTACAAGTAATGTGTGACAGGGCATTATGAAATTTCCAATTAAGCTCAAAATTCCTTGAAACAATGAAAATCATTAAAATTATTTAATCTTCAAGGTATATGTATGTCTTATACAAACTAAAGTATACATACATATCAAAACACAACGAGTCCACAAAATATATGCATTAAGGCACGTGGCTCAAAAAGGATGTATATGTATAATGATAATTTAGATAAAATGGACATATACATGAAGTTAAACAAATAAACACGAAATCAAGAAAAACTAAATTTTCACCAAAACAAATTTCATTTCAAGGTATATGTATGAATTGTCAACACAATAAGTATACATACATATCCCTAAACACAATTGAGTCCATATATATAAATTTGCATGAAAGACAAATGACTCAAAGGGTATACATGTATATCTTAAAGTTTGGCAAAACAAACATATACATGAAATAAAAAATCATAAAACAAATCCAAAAATAGGAATACAAGTTTAAAATGCATGAATCATCAAAACTAGACTATACTAGCACATCTAATGGGTTCAAATAAGCATTCAAGCTCAAACATATATAGATTTATTTGTGGCCCACTATATGCACAAGTATACACCTAGTTTTAATGAAAACTAACATCTAAACATATATTCAACCATTAAGCATCAAAACACGATAAAAATCAACATGATAAGCAAAAACATGATTATTATGAATATCCACATGTTATTAGAAATATGATATACGCAATAGCAACCATATAGTGAGAACACAAAAGAATTTATCCATATTAAACATGGGTGTCTCAAAATAACTAAACATGTATATCACTAATCTAATAAGCATGGCATTTTCATAGTAATCAACAAACATCAAAACATGCTATGAAAGATAAATATGGAAAGCATGTAAATATAAGGAGTTAGAGATTCGATACCAAAACTAATGAGGGCACCGCTCTAGTTCTCCAAATCAAGGTGGTCCTCCCACCAAACTTCCCTTGAAAGTGATGCATCCAATTGATTTCCATGAAGCTCGGAACGCATCCACTCCAAGGTACCGCTACTCTCACGTCATGTGAGAGCCCACACCTACATCAAAAATACGAGGGGTGGTCTTTGGTACCCATATCTTATTGGGTCCATGGGGATTAGTACCTTCTCTAACCCAAACAAAATTATTTGCTAAATTTGAAACATGTATTCTATCAAAGCAAAATTTAGCAAGGTGGCCCTTACGTCCACAATGTGTACAAGTGTACACATGAGCATACAAAGTGTGATGGTGTCCGTGTGGAGCATGTGTATGCCGTGGAGGGTGTGCATGAAAAGATGGAACTTACTTCTTTCGAAACAAGGATTCCAAACGTGTGTGGCTCTTGGCACATTGGCTCAAAGTGGAGCCCAAACAATCCATATTCTTCTTTAGCATAGATATATCTTTTTCAATTAAAGAAGAAGTGTGGCATGCAATAGGTGAAGTGTGTGATACTACCCTAGCATGGCAAACATGTGCATCAATCTTATTTTGCAAAAATTCATTTTTCTTTAAACATGCATCTAGATCATTTGAAATAGAAATTATTTTATTTTTCAAAACAACATTCTCTTTTAAAACAAAACCAACTTTTGAAGACAAATTTTTATTTTTCTTCAAAAGAGTTTCACAATCATTTTGAGATTTTAAAATTTTATTTTCTTTTAGTACAAGATCAAGCTTAGATTTCAATGAATCCCTATTATTAGAAATCTCCTCTTTCTCTTGCAAAATAATCTCAATTTTAGAAGACAATTTTTCATTTTCTTTATTTAAAGCAAAAGTCTTCTTTTTCAACAAATTATATTTTTCAATTAATTTTTCACAAACTATTGAAAGTTCTTCATTTAAAGCATGGGCATCAATATGATCATCACATGAAGAACTAGAATCAAAACTATCTAGTTGAGTTTCCGATTGTACCTCAAGGGAGTCATTCCCTTGGACCATATAGCATTGTGAGTCGGATTCTCCACTAGATTCTTCCGGTAGGATTGGCAATTGAAGCTCGGAGGTGGTTGTGGTTGTCAACTTGTTCCACACTACAAAAGCGGAATCAAGGTTAGAAACATGCATAAGATATTCTTTTGAAAGCATGCTTCTAATGGCCTCTAGGGCTTGTACATTGGCCCCTATATGATTGCGGTCACCAAGATAACATCTCTTGGTAGCGGCAAGGAAAACATGCAAGCCTAGGGTTTTTAAATAGCTACTCATCATGGCCTTTCAAATCTCAAGTCTAGAAATGTCAAATATAGGAGGGCTATCCATGAGGGCAAACTAAATGTGTGCAAACGAGCAAATGCAAATGTAGATTAGCTAAACAAGGATCTCACTCCTAGGATGTTAAGCCTAAGTATCAGGAGCGTAGGCTCTGATACCAATTGAAAGTGCTCTGATGCCAATTGAAAGCACACCTAGAGGGGGGTGAATAGGTGTAAATGCTAATCTATAAACTAAATGCGCTAAATGCGGAAGCTAATGCAAATTTTGCAACACACTTAATACAACCAACTAGTGTAGCCGAATTCCCCGTGAAGGGCTCTGGACTAACTCCTCTTGATTCCCCTAGATATGAGTTGAGGTGCTATGTGAAGCTCTTGTGGTTAAGTATAAGTGAGGCACACACACAAGCAATCCAAGCATATAATGAATAAGTAATATGAATCAATGCAAGGACAACACAAGCAAATAGATATGAATGATATGAATGATGCTTTGCACAATTAAAAGAGAGAGAGGGTTAAGAGAGATTGGATCAAACGCAAACACAATGATATGTTTCGAGGTTCGAGCCCCTAGCTCTACATCCCCGCCTACACCACCGTGTAGGATTTCCAATCCATTATCTCCCACCGAGGGAACCTCCACCGAGGAGGATTTGTTACAACAATGGAGTACCGAACTCCTCTCTCAAACACCGCCTTACAACCGAGGGGTTAGGCCCGTAGCCAATACAACCACAAACACTTTTACCGAAGAGGGTTACAAACCAAACTTCACCTCTCACTAGAGGGAGCAAACCACAAGCCTCCACCTCTACCAAAGAGGGAGCAAACACCAACCCAATACAACAACCTCAACCTCTACCAAAGAGGGAGCAACTCAAGAAATCAAGGGTTTACAACAAGTGGTATATCTCAACCACAAACCTCTTTCCTTTTTTCACAAAACAAGATCCTAATAGATTAGGATAGATGATAAGCTCAAGTGTGGAAAACTAGGTGTTTGGAAAATAAAAACTCAAAGAAAAATACTTGGGAAAACTCTTGTAAAAGATAGAAAATGAAAGCCAAGACAAATCTCCCAAAATTCTCTTTTCTTTGATTTTTTCAAAAACCTAAAACAAATAAGATTGGAAGTTTAAAGCCCAAAAACACTTTTGAAAACTTGTTTTAAACTCTGGGGAAACTGTAATTTTTCTCTTGTAAAAACCTTGGCCAAAATCCCAAAGAATTGGGGTTTATATAGGCCAAAACAGAAACTAGCCGTTAGGCTGATCTGGCAGCCTGACAGGCTAGCGGTCGGCCGGCCCGGACGACCGCCAACGGTCAGAAATGTGACCGTTGGGGCAACCCGGTCGACCGCCCGGCCGACCCCCAGATACAGAGAGCAGAGCTCTCTGGTCCGGTCGGCCGCCCGGCCGACCGTCCCTGTGTCTGCCAAACGTGCACAAGCTTGTGCACGTCGGTCGACCTCATGGGTCGACCGGCCTTAGGTGCGGTCGACCCGTGCGGTCGGCCGACCTGGCCTGTCAGCCACTATTTTGGGACAGAAATACATGTAAAAAATATTTCTAAAAATCTTTTAAGTCTTTGTAAAAATACCCAAAAATAGTTTTATCATTTTGCATTGATACATAAATATGTGATAAAAAGTTTGGCTCAAATATCAATCAATATGAACTATTTTTGTGTCTTATCATTTTTATCAAAATCCAAATCTTGTATTTTTATCAAACTTGGATTTTTCAATACATGAATAGGAAAGTCAAAATAAGTTTGTTTAAAAGTTAAGCATGCATGTATAGAATGAAACAACTATACATATATCAATTTAAACTTGTTTTGATCAACTATTCATGAAAACCAAAAACCAAACATAAAACGTGTGTGTTTGTGCACTTGAGCATATCAACTATACTAAGCTTTACAAATGGATCTAAACACACTATCTAAACTATGGATACCTAAGTCTTCTTGACGATCTCCATCTTCAAGTAGACCCGATCCAAAACTCCATCCATGGGCTAGGCAATGTGTGATCTTGAAGCTTGAGCCCTGGAATCACTTGTGAAGCTTCCAAACACCTCTTGTTGAAGCTAATCATCAACTAATATCTTGTTATAAGATCTGAGACTAAAAACATAAGAATATTAGTAAACATAACTACATGAGTTAATCATCATCAAAACTAGGATGGAAGGCCTTTGGGCCAACAAAAATGAAGGAAGCAGTAATATATACTATAATAGTAGTACAATCATGATATTATATAATATATGTTTGATTATCAGTGATATAATATACATATGCTAACAAGTATATATATAAGAATTGTTTTAGCTCTGTAACATTATCAATGCCTAGCATTTCAACGGTGTCATCTCTATGATATTATCTAATTATATTACATGAATATCTATTAATATTATTGGGAAGAGTCTGGAATATATATATATCACCTAACTATTTAACATTGTGTTATTATAATCAATATGGGTTATACCATTTTTATGTTATTATCAACATATGTGATATGATACAGTATTAAGTGTTCATAATTACATCAGTGTATATAAGTAACATGTAGCAAGTTTAACTACTTTTTATTTCTTATTTAATCTAAAAATAACAGTAGCATAATTGTATCATGATGAATATGAATATATAGATATGAAGTATGCATAATAACCATACAACTGAATTGTGATTATACAGTAACAGTGTCTACAAGGTATAGATAAAACAGAATACATAGAATGCAGAGTATACGTGTACGTGAATAGTCATGAAGAATAACAAGTATCAGGAAGTGTAATAAGGTATATGTATGACATGATAATGGATAGAATATCAGAAATAATAACAAGTACAACTGAACAGTAACATACATGTATCAGGTAAGTCATGTTATTTATACAATAATAACAATCATTACCGCCTAGTATTTTAATCAATCTCTTACAGTGTCCCATACCACTGGCAGTTCATACCGGAGCCCGCACTCCAGTCGTACCCATTCGAGCATGACATATGGGTATCATGATCCGAACTAGAGAGTGAACAAATAACAAACATTCCCGACGTCACTATTGTTTATACCGTTTTATTATGTTAATTGGAAACCCAATGATCGAGAAGCTCTTATCGGGTGAGTGTATCCCGTGCATACCCGGAACCACGGCCTTAAACAAACCCCTAGCTGCTGAGACCAGGGCTACCGTTAGGGTAGGAGTAAGAAATAAGAGCTTAATGAGTTATATACAATACAAGCGGTGACCAGCACTATCACGTCCCCTGCAGTGGGATGAATATGGATCCAAGAACATCCACCCGATATGATCTAGTCAACCGTCAAGCCTTCCCATCCCCAAGTTATATTTATTATATTTGAAATGCACGGGATATCAGGAACAAGAATAATACGATAACCGGAAATGAGCTCTGTTGATAGCATGAAACAAGATAACAAGAAACAGGAGATGTAGGATTCTAGAGGTGGCCCTCGTGGCTTTGATCCATGTGGCACTTAGTTTCACACATCACATATCAACAGCTCATATGTCCAGTAATAAGAGTACCATATCAGGATTACAGGATATAGTCATTACACAGGAATACCGGAATAATCATGTAACAGGAACAATAATCCATTGCAACAGGAATACAGAAACATCAAAATATGTACACTGGTGAACCTATGCGACAACTACATGTAATAACAGTGCAAATTACCTGTGTAACAGTAATACAAGTATCATAAGTGCAAGTGTAGTATATCAGTATAATCAATGATACAAATTCATCAAATAATAGTGTTCGTGTAACAGTGATACTAGCACATGAAATAATGGTGTCGAATATCCTTGTAACAATGACATTGTATAATATGTTCCGTGTATCAGTGTACATGTACAGTATCTGAGTAACTGTGATAGATGCACATGAAATGACTGTGTCCTTTGTGATAGATGTAACAAAAACATGTGGAATAGATATATATATATATATATATATATATATATAAATATCAAGATTTATTATTGTTAATATGATTATGATCGATATCACAAGTAAGTTATTTTCAAGTTCCTATTTTCAAACTCTTTACAATCATTTAAATAATTATTACAGTATTTATTAATCTGAAATTTCTTTAATTTACCATCCAATATAATGACCTATATTTTATATTAAATCATGAAACAAATTAAAATATTATTTTATCGATTATGTTTAATAAAAATCATGCATATTCTTATTAAAATGATTTCTCGATAATTACAAGTTATGAATTAATATTTACAGTGATTTACCAATAATCATGATTTATTAAATAAAGCAATTAATCAATTTATTTAATATGCATAAATATAATTTATAAAGGATAACATTCACTTAATGATATAGCTCGTCTCTCCACGATCGCAACGGTGCCGAAATCGTGCAGATCGGACTCAGGACAGTCAAGTTATCATCCAAACACTAAAAATAATGAAATATGAGTTAAATATGTAATAGTTGGGGTTTAAAATGTAATTAAGGGGGTTTTCTATAATTTTACCTTTATGGGTTTAAAAGTGGGTTTGCGTTCTTAATGGATAGGGTTCAGATCCACAACCCAAACCCATACAGTTAAGTGAATATGGGCATTTGGTTTAATGGGTTGGATACATATGGATCCAATAAGAGAGAGAGAGAGAGAGAGAAGAGAGAAAGGAAAGAAAAGAGAGAAAGGAAGTAAAGAAGGGTGTCGGCCTGTTGGGCTCGGTGGCCGGGTGCGTCGGCGGCCGCGGAGGCCGGGGGCATGGCGGAGGGGCCGGTTGCCTGGGCCCAGTTGGATTTGGGCGGATGAGAAGGAGAGAGGGTGTGGTGGTGATATAGATGGTAGTGAAAGTGGGATAGTGATAAAGTGGAGAAATTAAAGAAATTAGGAGAAAGGAGTGGGAGGTGATGATATGGGTGGAGATTGGTGGAATTGGTGGTGAAAAATGGTGATGGGTGTTGGGAATTGAGGATTAATGAAGATGGAGGAGGTGAATTTGAGAGTGGTGGTGATTGAAGAAGAAGAAGAATTGGAGAAGGAGATGGAGAACAAAGGAAGGGGAGAAGAGAAGGGTGGCGCCGGAGGTGGATGTCATGGCTGGCCGGCGGCGAAGAGCTGGTGATGGGGTAGCCAGTTGGGAGAGGAAATAAGAGAGAAATGAGTTAATTAAAGAGTGATTAATTAGAGAATTTAATTTGAGAGAGTTAAAGAGGATTCAAAAGAATTAGAGAAGGGAGGATTTTTTAAAGAGGGAGAAAGTCGGTGGAAGAGACGGTGGGAACCTGATGGCTTGCAGGGGAAGAAAGAGAAGGATTGGAGAAGGAAGAGAGAAAAAGAAATTTAATATTATTTAATTAATATATTTTAGTGGGTCAAATCTGATTTGCTCCGAACAGTTCTCAAATTTTTTGTAAAATAGAGAATATTACATTGAGGAGTTATATGAAATCAAATTTAAGAAATTCAGTGTACTTTGCAAGTTAAAAATCTTAAAATGTATCACTGATACAGGGGACACCGATTTGGCCAGATTTTCGATTAATTCAAAAAAATCCCTAAAAATACGCTAAAGTAGAAAATATGATTTTAAAGAATAATATGAAAGTACATTCTAGAAACTTAACTCTGTTTGTGAATTAAAAATTGTAAAGCTGATTATCGGAATCTGTCGACATCGACAACGGAGATTTTCCAAAATAATTCAGAAAAATTACAAAAAAATCTGAAAAATTTAAAATATTGGAAAATAATAACTAGAACTAAAATCAGCTCAATCTGATAACTAGAAAGGTCAAACCAACTTTGTACGCTGTATCGAGTATTAATACTGTGATACATACATCAAGGATCGGGGGGGTTACAAGAGCAATTATGGGGGTTACAAGAGTAATTATGCACCTCAACTCTTAATCAAGAGAAATCTTAAGGAGAAGTTCTAGAGCTCTTCACCGGGAATTCGGCTTCACTCTTTAGTTATTTTTGTGTTATACTTTTAGTTAGTATAAAAGTTTAAATTTCACATTTGATTAGCACATCACCAATGCACCCCCCTCAAGGTGATTTAAATTGGTATCAAAGCTTGATGCTCTTGATTTGTGTGTAATAACCTAGAGTTAAATATTCTTATTTTTCTAATCATATCTTTGTTACACACACATGAATTTTCTTGCACTTTGATATTCTTGACTTCCAAAATTGAAAGGTTTAGATGACTATATATCTTAAAGCTCTTGCAATAAATGTTTATCTTGTCACAACTAAATAATCATATATTAGAAATGGCAAATATTTTGAGTCTAATGAAAAAAGCATTTGTGTTTTAAAACTAACCCTGAATGATAATTATCTCTCTAGGGTTTCTAACTTTGATTCGACTTTTATAGTATGGAACACTTTGATCTCTCTTGGCGAACAAATATCAAATGATAAGGAGAGAGACTCGGAAGAAGGAAGTGACACTTCTGACATATGCTATATGATCCAAGGGGATGACCCCCTTGAGGTAAATTCGAATTTCGAGCTTGATGAAAATGATAAAATATCATATGATGAGACTGCAATATTTTGTCAAAAACTTCTTGAAAAATATTCATTTGTTAAAAATTGAAAACAAAACTTTGAAGAAAGAAAACTAGTTTTTGTTAAATGAAAATGATTTTTGAAGAACCAAGTTTTCAAAGTTGATGGAAATGATTCTTCAAATTGAGTATTGTTTTGAAAGAAAATAAACTTTTGAAAAAAAAGAATATTTTCTTATCTTCAAAGTTGAATGTTATTTTTGAAGGAGACAATTCATTAAAAAATCAAGTTGATTTGATTTCCAAAGAAAGAGAGTTTGCTTTAAAAGAAAAACATTCGTTGAAAAATAAATTGAATTTTGTTTTGAAGAAAAAAGAGAATTTGTTTATTTCTTTTGATAAAATGAAAAATAATTTTAATTCCCATGCTTGCCTTGTTTCTCATTCTAATATTGTTTTATCTTCTATTAACAAGATTGCGATTTTGAAAAATAGATTTGATTATTTAGGCTCTACTTTGAGCTAATGTACTTTTAACTATGATAGATTAGAATCTGTATTTCGCAAAAAAATAAGTTTCACACATGTATGCACATATTTCACGGCATACACTATATTCTCACCATGTTCATACGAGGAGAAGGACTCATCGGCGGGTGCTGGTGGAGGTGGTGGAGAAAGAGTATGTGATTGAGGTGGTAGTGGAGGAGGAGAAGAGTCAATGGTGGGGCCCGCATGAGAAGAGGGGACTGGAACAATGGAAGATAACAGAGGCATGGAGATGGGGATTGGTGGTGAAGGCGTGGGAGTAGGGGGAGAGAGGGAGGGCTGAGGAGAATGGAAAGGAAAGGAAGATTCGTCGAACACAACATCCCGAGAGATGTAAATACGACCAGAGGGGACATGCAAACATTGATAATCTTTATGCGAAGCCGAGTAACCTAAGAAGACACATTGAGTGGACCGAAAACTAAACTTATGAGTTTGGTATGGACGCAGATGAGGGTAGCAAGCACAACCAAAAATTCGTAAGGAAAGGTAGTCAGGTACTTTATGAAATAATTTGTGGTAGGGAGAGAGATTATGGAGAATGGGGGTGGGCATTCTATTGATGAGAAATGAGGCAGTTTGGAAAGCATAGGGCCAGTAATGAAAGGGAACATTTGACCGAGCCAAAAGAGTAAGGCCGGTCTCGACAAGGTGGCAGTGCTTTCTTTCTGCGGTGCCATTTTGGGCACTAGTGTGTGGACAGGATAAACGATGAGCGATACCCTGAGAAGAGAAGTAAGGTTTAAATTTGATGAACTCACCACCACCATCAGTTTGGAGTGCTTTAATGGAACGCCCAAAAAAAATTTCAACATGAATTTTGAATGTAAGAAAAATGGAGAAAGCATCACTTTTATTTATCAAAGGATAAAGCCAAACGTACTTACTGTAGTGATCTACAAAGCTAATATAATAGCGATGACCACTTACAGCGGACACAGGAGACGGACCCCATAGATCGGAGTGAATAAGCTCTAAAGGAGCAGTAGCAATCGTGGAAGATGATGAAAAAGGAAGACGGTGACTTTTTCCTTACTGACAGGGGATACAGAGAGGGGTACCAGCACGGTCAGGGAGGAAAGGAAGTTGATGCTGAGATAAAACACTGGAGACAACTCTGGTGGAGGGATGACCTAGGCGCTCATGCCAGACGGAGGAAGATGCACGCGCACCGAGAAGAGCCTGGGGAGAGACGGTGAAGTTATGATTCCCCAGGGAGAAGACATACAGACCGTCCTTAAGTTGTCCCCGCAGAAGAGTTTTCCGAGTAGAGAGATCCTTAATAAAACAAGAGTCAGGGTGAAATTCAAGAAGGACTTTATTATCAGCAGTAAATTGATTAACAGACAAAAGATTTTTGGTGATATCAGGAACATGTAAAAGGTTATTCAAGATAAAGGAAGAAACAGGAGAACACAATAAAGAAGCACCAGTAGCTCGGATAGGCAAACCTGTCCCGTTACCCATGCGAACTCTGTTGGGTCCTTGATATTCGGAGTGAGCCGCCAGATTCGCAATGTCAGCCGTTAGGTGATGAGTGGCTCCGGAGTCAACATACCAGTTGGAATCGACTGGACTATTCCCATAAGAGTGGAGAAGAGCAGTTGGGCTAGCCGAATCATCATAACGATTGTAGCATTTGTTAGCATAATGGCCAAAAAGATTGCAGATCTGGCATTGAGGTCGACCACCGGTGGACTGATGTGACGGTAAGAAGGAACGTCCATGACCACGACCGCGCTCCCTGCCTCGGCCACGTCCACGACCACGGAAAAAAGATGGAGCTGAATGATAGCTTGGAGTGCGGGAAACAGTATGAACCGCAGGAGAAGGGGAGATGAGGGTTGTGGAGTCTGGTGAAGTGATAGAACGCCCGCGATAAATCTCCTGGCTAAGCATGAGGCCGATGAGTTCTTCTGACAGTACAGGGTCGACTCGTGTGTTGACGGAGGTGACGAACGAGTCATATTCGGGAGACAGACCACTGAGTAAGGTAGAGACGAGGTCAGAGTCGGCAACTGGATTAGCCACTGCCGCCAGGTTGTCCACGATGGACTTGACAGACTGGATGTACTCTGACATAGAAGAGGTGCCCATCTTGACGGTGTGCAGCTGATATTTGAGTTGCTGCACTCTAGCTCTGGAGGGTGACGCAAAGATTCGCTTCAGAGAGCACCACACATCACGAGATGTGGTGAGGCCGACGACATGAGCAAGAACAGCCTCAGTGAGCGAGGAGATAAGCCAACATAAGAGCATCTGATCAAGCTTGATCCAGCGAGTGTATTCTGGATTGATAGTGGGCTGAGCATCCTTCTCGGTAGAAGGAAGGAACCGGACCGGACATAGAGAGGTTCCGTCGACGAGGCCTTCGAGATCGTGGAGCTTGAGAAGAGGAAGGAACTGGGAACGCCACAGCAGATAGTTTCCCTTGTCGAGTTTGACATTTAGAAAGTGAGTGATGTTGGGATTGGGAGTAACCATGGATGCAAGTGTTTAGATGGAGGTGAGGAAAGATGAAGAGGAAATATTCGATATGGTACAGGAGTAGCTCTGATACCAAGATAAAGAATAAGAAGAAGAAGACTTATTTGTGTAAAGACAAGATACCATTAGTTATGGTTCTTGGTTGTATTTATATACACATATTGGTCACATGTTTTCATTGATTTAGGAGGTACAATAGGAAAACATTGACTGAGAGAAATAATAGGAAAATATTGACTGAGAGAAAGAATGAGAAACACATGGTGAATGAATCCCATGAGTCCCATGTGTTCCTATAATCATGGAGAGATTTGAGGATCTGATTGATTTCATGAGGGGTGTCTTTCACATGGATCACGTATTGTCATTGATATCTCTAACACACACTCATGCCAACTTATATGTTAGAGTCTACACTTGTACACATTGTGGTCGCAAAGACATCTTGCAAAATTTTATTATGATAGAATACATTTCACAATTTTTAGTAGTAAGAATGTATGGTTTCATGGTGATACTAACCGATTATATTTGATGTAGTGAGTACTAAAATTCACACCGGTTATATTTGATGTAGATGTGGGCTTTCATAAGACTTGAGAGGATTGGTGTCTTGGTGGTGGATGCAATCAGAGTTTGATGGACAAATCAATGGATGCATCACTGTCAAGGAGTTTAGGTGAGAAGATCGCCTTATTTTGGAGAAATAGAGGTTAGCTCAATTGGTGTTGATAACTATCTCTATCCTTCATCTTATATTTATATGCATTAATTGGAAGCATATCATGTTTTAGATGTTTAGTTTATATGATTAGATGCAAATGTTTGTTAAATTTGTGATATACTTGTATAGTTTTTGAGATACACTCTTGACTTTGTACCAAAATTGATTCATATTTTTTATGTACTCAATTATTATTTAGCTATATTTGTATATCCTAGTTTTAATGATTCTTGCATATCATGTTTATGAAAAAGAATTTTCTTAATTTGTGTTCATATTTTTACAAATCTACTTTCAAAATGTCAAAAATTAAAAGAATTTCATATGAGTTTTGATGTGCTATTTAGAGCCTTGTTGATTTTATCTTCATGAATATATTTCTTACATGACTCTTGTGCACTCACCTTTTGTTTACTAATATGATTGCAAATAGATTTTGTTCCTTACATTCATTCATGAGCGTGTATATGCTATATAGTATTTGAGTGATAATTCTTGTGTAATTATCATGTTTCATAAGATATATGTCTTGTTTCATATTTGAAAATTTTTAAACTAGTTTTTCAAAACTATTTTAAATTAGTTCTTTTAAATTCTTCACATGGTAGTATTTTCAAAATTATTCTCAACTATTTTCACATAATTAATTTTTTTGGGTCGGCGAATTGTTGGGTGATCATACCTTGTATAATTTAAATGACTATTCTTTTGATATGTGTATGTAAGTTGGTGATAAAATAAATTACACACATGATTTTCATGATATTTAATTTTTGTATACTCGTTCTTATTTATCTATATATGTATGCATCATATTTCAAGTGGTATTAAATTTACAATTGGCATCATGCATATATATGATTGATTGATTGTGCTTGATTTACAATTTTTCATGCATGTTTTTAGCACAAATTAATCTCTTAATAAACTTATATCATTTGCAATTGATATCATAGTTTTTCATTTCTATTTGTGTCATGGATTGGTATCACTTTTGCTTGGTGTCATTTTAAATCTTATGCAATTGTTTCATTAGTGATTTAAAAGGGGAGAGAATTTTTTAGATAAATTTGTTTTGATTTTACTCCATTTCTAAAATATGGGAGAGAAATAGAAATTTAAATTATTTTCAATTTATATCTATATCCCCAAATTGTATTAAATTGTTTTGATTTCAATTGGTATCAATATGATTTATCCAAAATTTACAATTGGTATTGGTTTACAATTGGTAGTATTTTCAAAATTTTGGTATTATAATTGGTATCGTTTTTAGAAAATCAAATTTCAATTGCTCTTAAAATTTGTTTTTGATATATGTTGCCTATATGCAAGAGAGTTAACTTAACGTCTCCTCTATCTGTAAATTTATGATGAGTGTATTGTATAAAAACGAGTTTGACCTCTATTCTATATATCGTACACATATGTAGGGGGATTTTAATATCTCCGTCTATACATTGTATATTTTGCTTATGACGGATAAGGTTTAGTCATCTCTTCTTCATATAATGCATGTATAAAGGGAGAGTTAACTTGACGTCTCTCCTCGTCTAGATTTATATCGCATATACTTTTACTTGTTTTGTTTACCCTTTTGTTGATGAATTGATAAAAAGGGAGAGAGAAATTGTGTATTTATATGCATCTTTTATGTTGTTTTGCATATGCTTACTTATTTTAAGTGTTTATGTTTATGCACGAGTTAAGGGGGAGCATTTTAAGCTCTTCTATAATCCATGCATATATAACTCCATGAGTTTTGTCATCTTAAAAAAGAGGAAGATTATTTTTCCAAAGGTCTGTTACTTTAGTTTTCATGACAATTAACTCATGTAGTTATAGTACTAATGAACTTGTGTTTATTAAGTTTCAGATATTCAATTAAGATTTTAGTTTGTGTTTAGCTTCAACAAAATAATCAAAGTCAAGTTTTAAAACTAATACGTGTTAATTCAAGAGTTAAAGCATAAAGATCATATCAAGATATCAAGATAGATTCTAGCTCAAGGAACCAAGTTTTGATCGAGTCAAAGTGGAGAAGAAGATCATACCAAGAAGAAGACTCTAGTTTGTAAGAATGTTTAGAATTTGTGTAAAGTATAAATTAATTTTGATTGTTCAAACTTATACACTTACACACAACACAAAAGTTTGATATTGATTTTCAAGAACAAAGGTTTTGATTTTTGGTTTAACTTGTTTTTAATTTCATGAGTAAATTTCATCAAAAACAAGTTCATATATTTTTATATGTGTATTGAATTTATCCATACACATTGGTACTTCAAATGAGTTTGAGAAACTTGTTTTGTGTTTATATAAGTTTTGAAAAAAACTTGTTTTTTCATTTAAAGTTTAGTTTTGAAAAAACAATTTTCAATATAGTTTATGTTTTCAAAATTGTATTTATCATCTCAAAAAAAGTTCACATGTTTGTAATATGTGTTGATTTTTTATCACACATATTTGTATTCTAGTGTATTTTTAAGAACTTATTTTTGTAGATTTTACAGAGTTTTATTTGGATTTAAAATGTAGAAAAATCAGAATTTTGGCTGAGCCCGGTAGATTGCACGCTTGACCGCTAGCCAGAGCAGTTACTCTGTCGGCCGATCTCCTGATCGATTGGATATGCACAACTTTGTGCTTGTGCATATTGGTCGATCGACCGGTCAATCGCAGCTCTTGCAGTGCTCTCTGTTGAGGGTTCTGGTCGACCCGTCGGTCGACCACCATAGAGTTGTGCTCCCTGGAGTTGTGCTCGATCGACCGCCCGGTCGACTGGTAGCCCCAACTGCTATTAAAATGGTCATTGAATAGTCGACTGCCAGGCCAATTCTGGCTTGTTTGACCCACCCTAACAACTAATTTTTATTTTGGCCTATATATAGGGTTTTGGAATGAGCTTTTACCAAGATTTTAAAGAGCTTATTTTCCCATCTTCAATAGAGTTTTCTCAGCAAGTTTTAGAGCTTCAATACCATATCAAAAATAGAGTTTTCAAGAGTGCTTCTCTTAAGTTTTTAAAAAAAAGATTTTCTTGAGTTTTCTATTTCCATTCTATCGAGTTTTCTCACACAAACTTGAGCTTTTATTTCTTCATCTATCCTATACGATTCTTATTTGTGAGAGTGATTTTGTTTGTGATCAAGGAGTTAATCACCATGTGTTCTATCTTTGTATTCAAGAAGTTGGAGGTTACGGCCTAGACAAACTTGCGAATTCGCGTATGTATTGTTCTTGTGGGAATAAGTGAGGGACTTGTGGGTCCTAGAGCTATTGAGGAAACTTGTAGGTGTCGCGGCACCGAGTGATCTTGCGGGATCGATTTTAGTGAAAATCCTTCATTGTAATGAAGGCAGGGATATAGAACAAGTGGCTCAAACCTCAAAATAATTCTCCCGTATTTGTGATTGCTCATCTCTCTCTACTCTACTCACTTGTGTTTATATCTTACATGCTTTACTATTTATCCATCTTTACATGCTTGATATTGTTTCTTGTGCTTACACTTGTTTGTAACAAGAGAGAATTTAAGCACCTCAACTCTTAATCAAGAAGAATCTTGAGGAGAAGTTCTAGAGCTCCTCACCGGAAATTCGACTTCACTCTTTGATCATCTTTTATGTGTTACCTCTAGTTAGTATAAAAGTTTTAAATTTCACATTTGATTAGCAAATCACCTATTCACCCCACTCTAGGTGATTTCAAGATTAACATGGATATTCGACAAAACATTCTTCAGTCTCCTACTTAGCTGCTCATAGGGCCTCAAGTTGGACCACCCTTGCCTTTATCTCAACCTGAACCGGTCAAGGACTCAGTCTTGCCGCTAAGATATATGCTGTTGAAATCTCTGTTGCGAAGCTGCCCCCCTCAGGTTCAATTTGAGAACCACAGTGGGAAGTAGATTCGCTGAAAACCGTAGCTCGATCCAGTTGTAACATCATCTTCAATTCAACCACCACTCCCAGCAACATTAGCAACATCAACAGCATCAACAGAGCGATGGCGTTGCTTCTTCTAATAACATCCAGACGCAGTCCTTCACAAACGAGCTCAATTTCTCTAAGTTCGTATTGGACAACAACAACGCGGCTCCCCAGTTGTTCAAGTGCTAGACCGGCGAGATCCTCAATTTCAATGAGAGCAAGAGTAATTCGTCCTCTCTGGACTCACAACTATCACTGGCAGAGATCTGAGAGAGTAAGAGGGAGGTTGAGGCTAAGGGAGTGATAGGGTTGTGGTTTAAGGTTATATTTTTAATATATTAGACTCGACTAAGGGAGCACGGTTCTGGTTTGATTTCTATACCCGTGGATGCGAATAGGACCCATACTCTTTTACCTTATTAGTAAACGAGTCGGGTCTGATTTTACTGAACCGTACCCGATTAGACCCGAACCCATTTAACCATAACCCTATCACTCCCTTAGCCTCGGCCTCCCTAATTATTAAACGGGTTCGGGTTTAATCGGGTACGGTTCAAGTAAATTAGACCCGACTCGTTTACTAATAGGGTCAAGGAGTCTGGGTCCTATTCGTGTTCGCGGATATAGAAATCAAACCAGACCCGCCTAATTGGTTCTGGTAGGGATCGAGTACAGATCCAGACCCGACCTATTGACAGGCCTAGTCGCAATGAAATAAATCTAGTCAACTTATGGTTGAAAGTTCATTGGCAATGAAACAAACATCGCCATAAACTAGTTGAAGTTATGAGTGTTTTTTCTTACTTGTCTGATGCTACACTTTCTTTTCTGTTTCAGAGTAGTTTTTACTAAAAGAGATTGAAAGACTCATAGTTTTATAGTTGCTTAACAAGTCTAATACAATGAATTACCCTATGGATTTTCTTACGATACCCATTTTGTTTCTTAAACCCATTCTAAAAGAAATCAGGAACTGAATGAGTCCATATATTGCATTCATTATTGCCTCCATTTCTTTCGATGAAGCCTGTGGATCAATTTGTACTTTCTAATCCTCTTTACTTGGTTTCTCTCATCTTAAGTTTCTAGGTTAGCTAGAACTCATTTGACACTATTCTAACTAATTTTATACTAATCCACAGCGATGATAGCTAAGTGATGAATATGCTGGCTTCTTGTTTCTGGCTCGATTCTTTTTAAGTTTAGGACTCAACTGTGACCCAAATAATCACACCCGCGATATTGAATTCGGTTCATGTATGTGAACTACACACACATATTATAAGACAGTCAATCCCGCTTTAACATGTGGATAAGATATCGGGTTTCAAAGGGACAAAGTTTTAAATTCTTTGGACCTCTTATAATATTATAAGAGCGTCAATCTCATGTATCAACACAGAATCGGTCCTCTTACAATATGTGTAGCTCACACACATGAACCAAACCCATGACATTTGAGCACAGTGATGGCATCCGGGGCGGAGTGGTTGCTCCGGTGTGTCTTTGCAGGAGCCATCGTCGGATCAGGCCTGGGGATCAGGCGAAGGTCGTGCCACAAGAATTGTGGGTGTGCACTGCATGATGATCGAGGGTGTTCCAAGTCTTCTTCCGATTACAACAAGGTCTTGTGTCCCTACTGAGGTTCTTCGAGCGAAGTACTTTGAATTTGATGGATTCTCATCGGTCCTCGGCACCTCCATTGCCCTTGAGATTCAGTGGAGTAACAGAGAGCCGATTGAGATGAAGGAGGAAGAATAATCGCTTGATTGGGAAGCATAGGTTGTGTCCGTAGTGTAATTGGAGTCATTGCTTATGATTTATTTGGCTCAAATAGAGGATGTTGAGCCATTCCTCGATCATTTAATAACATACACTTGATTTCATATGGTTATCTTGCATTAATCATGTGATTGCTAATTGAGGTTGCTTATTGGTAATTTCTTTTTGGCTTATTGGTGCTTGGTCAAAATAAGCCCACTAGTAGAAATCAAAGAAGAATAAATCTGTTTCCAAAATTTGGATTTAGATCTAGCTACAAGAATACTAATTCTGCAACTGAGTATCAAGAGTGCAAACTAAGACACCCTTGTGCAAGAAAATATAGCTACAAAGTACAAGACCGAACCTAGAATCTATTAGTCATATGCTATTTAGAACTACTCTTAAAAGCCGTTAAGACCTGGCTCAGTGGTAAAGGAGTTGGGTAGGAAAATGGGAGATTCTAGGTTCGAGACCAGATTAGACCTTTGTTCCTACTCTTAATAGAAATAGTTTGAAACACTTGCACATTGTTGTTCCCCTTGTTGTCCTTGTTCGGCTATCCATGAGTGGTATGATCAGGTCAGTTGGGCTCTGGAGGATGGCTCGTCTTGTGGGGTCCAATAGGCATGTGCTCGATCTATTCTAAACTGTCCTTGAGCTAGCCCACGAAAGCCCAAGTAGGCGTGAGGGCTCATAGCAACTCAGCTTGATATTCAAGAACACCCCAATATTCACTGTGGTACTATGAGATTAATTCTACGACTTAAAAGTAGTGACCAATAACTGGGTACATCCTAAAAGGCCATTCTTACTGTTAGTCCTTACTATAAGGGGCCGTTTTTTTCGCATAAAACTCCGTAATTCGTAAATGACTTACTACCCAGTTACAACTACGGCGTTTGTTTGGACCGTAATTCGTAAAAGACTTACGTAACTCAACTAACACTCACTTGCAACCCAGTTACCACTCACTTACAGCCCAGTTACAGTTAATTTTGTGGTCATACAAATTTGTAATATTTTTTTATATTAATATTAAAAAATTTAATATTTAACTTTTTTAATATTTATTTGCAGTATTAAAACTTTTAAAATCACTTAATTTTGTGGTCAACTTTTTCACTTACGACTTATACATTACGACAACCAAACACCGTAAAGTACAATACACTTTTCCACTTTACAATTTATATTACCAACCAAACACCGTAAAATTTACATACATGTAACTCATTTACAATTGTAAAAGACTTTACCAATTACAACTACGAATTACGACCAGTTACGACAACCAAACAGACCCTAAATACGCCATAGCAAACCTGTTTAGAAAGTACGTCCTAAGACATATTAGACTAAGGATTCAATATTCTTCTTAAATATTGCGTCCCACCTTGGGTTGAACTAAATTAAGAATCAAAGGGTCTTTACATCGGGGCTCATACTCGACCTCCTTGACCTCCTTCTACCAGCTCGACTCTCTAGTGGCTATAAACGAACCTCGAACCCCACAAAACACCTTGACCTAACCGAATCTAATAGATCAATCCACTTAAACCACAGAATTGGTGTCATACGTGGAAAATCAGACAAAACTAATCAGATAAAACAAATGGTTTACCACATGAAAACTATAGCTCTCACTTTACAAGATCGCACCCCAGTAAAGAAAAGACCTTCCCAGGACATGACAACCTTATTTTTCCTACAAAACACAACACATGTCACTCAAGAGCAATTGTAGCATTGCTACTTTGCTAGTTTGGACTGGATTGGGTTGAGACTGCAGCAAATCGCAGTCTGGTTCAAGTGAGCAAAACGATTGTTCCTCCTCAGTGTCACGATAGTCAGAACCATATCTCGACAAGAACCCCTCGATGGAGTGCAGAACCATATCAAGCAATCGATTTAAGGGGGGACACACACTCACCAAGGTCACTCACAGTTATTCACGATTACCCATACACAATATATAATTCATCCTTAAGGAGAGTATTGTCAATTCCTATAAGCATCATCTCTGATATCCAATTTTCTATTCTTGAATACACACAAGTTTCTCAACCTTGGCTATTATAATACACAAATTCTAATTCATGAGTTCGGATATATAGTAACATGCCCAATAATCTACACACATAGAATCCATATTTTTTGTACCATCATCTTAAAACAAGATCAATTAGTTTCCTACTTATTCATACAAGTTTCACTAATTGAGCACATTGGGCCCACAAGTTCTTGTTTCATAAGTCATATCTTCTCTCATGGTTAATGATCACTTATTTTTGAACTACAAATGGTTATTCTTCCAATAGATACTAAATTACAATAACATTACAATTCAAGATTGTAACTTATCTAATGATTTCTAAATTCATAGGTTATACTAATCAAACTCTTGCAGAATTCTTAATTTAACCTACCTGTAGTATTTCGACAATAACTCTTATTACACATGTTCAATTGGGATGTGACAAGAAATCTTACAAAATAGACTTTTTTCTCTTTCCAAGTGTATATGATATGACCATAATTTATTTCACATAGATGGTTTAATTTTACAGAAACTACTCAGCTACGCAGAATTCTGCAACTCAGTACTCCCGACCAGTCTATAATAATTTAGTGATAATTCTTTGTATAAGCATCTGATTGGGACAAGGTAAAAACCATTGGAAAATAGACTCGTTTTTCTTTCCAACGGTATATTACATGGCATGTTTTATATCAAATACCCATTTTATATCAACTACCTAGGTGAACTGAAACGTAACTTTCAGGTTACAGAGTTTTACAGATTTTGACAGTTTTCACATAAAATGTTATATTACAAATTTTCTTTCAATTATTAACACCAATGATAACAACTTAAATTTATCACATACAATGACTTAAACCAAGATCTTGTATATCTCTTGTTCTATGAGATCGGAGTTAGATTACTCACTAGATACCAACAATTCTCCGGTAGTTTTATCTCATTCAAGTCTACGAGCAACAATCCTAGCCAAATAATGAAAATGAATAAAATTTGAGCATCACTAATACTTAAATAATTAGTTAACAATGACTATTAACTCTAATTCACAACTTGATTACCCACAAATTTTCATAAAATGTGATTACAGTTGAGATGGAGGTTTACTCATCGGTTGGTCGGTCACCACTTTGTCGGTTCCCCGCTCTAAGTATAGCCTTACCTAGCTCCCATACAACTCCCTTAACAAAATATATGCAAGATTAGGCGCTGCTATGTGTAAATATATTAAGTAAAATAAAGGGATTAGTCCAACTAATCACCTCAGCAAATTATAGTCCAGCGATGACGCTCTTCGGCGAATCGACCCTCGTCTTTGTGGTCCCCGGATTCGCTCACTGTTCAGCCGACCACGTCCACCACAAACACCACCACCCGACGTCGTCGAGCTAGCAAGCCCTCCTCCTTCCCTTTGCGCGCGCTGACTGGCGCCCCCAGCCTGGCCGCACGGACTGCCAGGTAGCCACGGCGTGCTCCCTCTAGGCCTGCTCCACTGGCGATCTACTCTAATGAGGGGCTGCCGAACACCATCAGTAAGAGGGAAACACAATGGGGAGGGTTTGGCCAAGAAAGGGAAGAAAAATCAAGTGAAAGAAAGAGATTAAGTAGATGAATGTTTAAGTAAAGGTGGGAGGGAGTTATAGAGGATGTAGTGAGTTTGGAGTGGAGAACGGGGAGGACATGAGGAGGAGGAGGGGGTGGTTGTTGCTGGAGAAGGGGAGGAGAAGGAAAAGCAAGACAGGAGGAGAGTTATGAGAGAGAGAGAGAGAGAGAGAGAGAGAGCAGGAGAGGAGGAGAGTTATGAGAGAGAGAGATTACAAATGAGCCATTTTCTCAAACTTTTTTCCTTGTAACTTCTTGCACAACTTTGGTCATGGTGCCAACACATCCTCCCTCGTTCCCACACACCCTCGTCTCCTTCCACCTCTCCATTCAAGTTCCCATGCCCACCAAAAACCTTCACTACAAATTCCACTAAGATCTCATGTTATTAGTTAAATCTAAGTCCACATACAAGGGAACATGCCATGCTACAATGGGTATATACCCATACTTAATCCATGAGTGTATACAAACACTTATCTCTCCCACTAAGAGTAATCCATCATAATCCCCATTAAGTTCAAGATTTGCTCTTAATCACACTCCAATTGTATTCATGGTGTGTGTGTATCACATGGTGATTAAACAGAGATATCTCGATAATTGCTTCAAAATTATACTAGCACATGTATATATAATCAAGCTAATGATTAAGACATAATATGAAAAATAGAATATTAAAATACTAATCAGTGATATATCATATCGGACGTTACATTACGTAAAGATCGATTTTTAGAAATAATTTGAGAGGAGATCGATTTTTGAACTTATTTGTTTTTGGAGGGTTTTTTTTTTTTTTTTTTTTTTAAGCCCAATTCAGAAGCACATTTCTAGCTTTCGTCAAAGCATGAATCTTGTCTCACTAATAGCATTAGTACAGGGGATGAATGAATTAATCAAAACCGACTGAAGGGAGGTTTTCTCTTGTGACTCCTTTAAAAACTTTATCCATCCGTCTTCATTAGCCGCGCGAGAGAGACTCCCCTCCTTCTCCCTCCTCTTCCCTTCCTTCTTCACTGCTCGGCGGTGGCCTATCTGTCCGCTTTCCACCGAGTATGCTAGTTTGTTTAATTTTTTTAATATCTTTGAGATTACTTAAAGAGGTGTGTGTGTGTGTGTGTGTGTGTGTGTGTGTGTGGGTGTGCGGGCGGGGGGGGGGGGGGGGGGGGGGGGGGGGGGGGGGGGGGGGGGGGTACACTGTACTTGCTAAAACCCCTTTGCATTCGGGTCCGATTCGGGTCCGTACCCGGATGCTTCCGGGCTGTGCTTTCACCTTTCGGCCCTTAACTCCCATCCCGCCTCTTCCAGTAATCTTCCGTTCTCACTACTCTCTCCCTCGCAGGCGGACCCGAAACCCGTCAAGGGGCCGATGAGGGTGAAATGATCCAAAGGCGCCGTCTTTTCATTCCAAGGCTACCCCTCGCCGATCTCCACCGCCGGCTCCGCCCACTCCTCTGCCAACTCCGGCCCCTCTCCTCACCCAACAGCACAGGAAAGGAGGCGGCGCCACCTCCGGCGACGGTGGATGGAGACGGGGGCATTGTAACGAGAGAGGAGGCTTATCGCCAGATCCACGACCTCGATTTCATGAAAGCCGCTAAGATTCTCTTCACTACGCCTCCAAAAAGGGAAACAATTTGGGTATAGTTTTCATTAATCGCAGGTGTTAGGGTTATTATATTTAATAGTCTGAATCACTATTATTAATTTGAGGATTTTGTGATTGTGATTTGAATGCAGGTTTGATTTCCATCTGGTGCAATTCTTCTTTGTCTGCATGCCCTCTTTAGGTATTTGTTGCGGAGATTGTTCTATTTTTTTATGAATCTTTTTTGGAGAAATTTTGACCTTTTTTTAAAATATTGAAATTTGAGGAGTTTATTTATTTATTTGTTGTTTGGTGTAATGTTTTTCTCAACAGCTGTGTATTTGGTGGCTCAGTATGCGCGTTATGAGATTAGAAGAATGGAGGCGGTAATGACGCTTTTTCAGTTTCTCTATTTCTTGCATGCTTGATGTTGGTTTCAGTTCTCTTTTATGATATTAATTCAATTACGAAAGTTCATTTTTTTTAGTTTACGTTTGGGGCATAATTTTAGTTTGTACATTGGTAATAAGTGTACACTAATTATCCTTTTTGATATTTTCATACTCCATTACTTGATCAAATGTTTTGAGCTTACACGAGTTAAGAATGAATGAATTTCCATTTTTTTGTTCCGTACATACTTCCATCTCTTGGTTATTTGTTTGTTTATTTTTCCTTTTTCCTCCACCCCCCCCCCCCCCCCCCCCCAAGTATAAGATGGGTATCAGCTTGATTCTTGGCCGATGCTTGCATCAGTTGGTCATGTATGATGAATGAGTACCCGTTGTGAAGTTTTAGTTGATTAATACAGATTCTAATGTGTTACCGTTGCTCCCTGGCATTGTTTTCTCATTGTTTTCTACTTATATGGACATGTGCATTTCTACAGGGTGCTTAGAGTGAGGTTCATTCCGAGCTTTTGAGTTCTGGTCTAAGAGAGCAATTTGGCAAAAGTGAAATCTATTGAAAAATTGAACAAAGAAAACTTTTGTTCACACTGACAGCTTGAGGATTTTAGTTTGTTTACTAAATGGTGGTGAAGGAAATCCACAAACAAGTCTACATTCCACCGCAGATAACTTGTAGGTTTAGGTTGACGTCACTAAGGATTGTCTCAAATGTGCCTTAGACCACAGGAGAGTTCAGTTTGTGTTTTTCTGTAAGCTGCAAATTGAGATACTGATTCTTGTCCAACAAAGGCATCGTACAGATAGACCTTTTTAGTGGAGAGTGATGGAGTAGCAGCAGCTCCAGCACACATTTTGAGTTCATTGTCACTTTCAGGGAAACTTATGGGTTATATTTGGGACTAAGATCAAATTCGGTTGTGCTTATCATACAAAATGGAATGAAAAATGGAAAACGACCAATTGCTGTCTAAAACCAATTTGGTTGTGGTTAACTGTAACTTCACTGAGGTTGAGGAAAGTAAGGCTAGATATGGTGATGCTTGACCTCATGATTGTTTAAGTAGGTACAATTAGAATTGTTTTTACCTTATCTTTCTTGGATGACAGACATGTCAAATCTAGTAGGTTTTTGAACATGTCTTCCATTGGGCTCAATTTGTATATAATATCGATTTTTAAAATAACATGGTTGGAATGTCAGCTTGATTTCAAACACACCTTCTCTTATGACAAAATTTAGAAGATGTGGTGCAAAGTTAACATGAGTAACACCACCCAATTCTCCAATCAAACAAGGGTTAGCAACTTGTTTAAAGGATTTGAAATCAGTAGAATAAAAATAGAATACACAGAATGTAATTTAAGCAAAATAGTGAGAAGACATGAGCATATAACACAGATTGATCAAGAAATACCTCATGGTGTTCATTTTCGCTATTTGAGATCAATCATTCATCACGATGGTAACATCAATAAAAATATGATTCATAGAATCAAAGGGATGGTTAAAGTGAAAATGTACAAGCTGGTGTTTTATGTGATTGTAGGATACTCACGAGATTGAAGAGAAAATTTTACATATGGCTATAAGACCTGCTATGCTTCGTGGGTCTGAATATTTGGCAATTACGAAATATATAAAAAGATGATTGTAGAAGAAATGAAAAATCGAGATGGGTGACTGTCAATATACTAAAAGATAGGATAAGAAATGAATATATTTGTGAAAGGTTCGAGATTGCTTCCACTAAGGATAAAATAAAAGAGAATTCATTAGGATCGTTTGGGTATGTGTTGATTGATTTATTCATTTAAAAGAGAATACTTGAGTTTTTATGGGCTTTTATTTTGGCCCAAACTATTAATTTCTTGTATTGTTTAAATTAGGTCCAAACTTATCGGGTTTTAGATTTTTGACTTAAATCCAAACCGACCCAATCTGAATGTTTTCCTCTTCCATCAGTTCTCGCATGTCGAATAACAAAGAGATTATTTTGGGATTTATTAGAGAGAAATAGATGGGGGTTTTATTGGATTTTAATTGGTTTAATAGGATTAAATTTCTCCTTTTCTCCAAGTGTTAATAAAAATCTATATAAAGGGTTGATTTTCATGGTGGAGAAAATACTTAGAGAAGCAATCCCTCTCTCTCATGTTCAAGTTTTCTTTCTATCTTATATTTCTTCAGAAAGTTTTACTTTTCAATTTTTTCTTTTGCGCAAAACAACTGCATTTCTTTAAGCATTGAGGCTCGACTGTTTGTATGCCCTTGAGTGTCGATCTCTCAGGGGCTCCTTCACGCTATGGAGCAGAGTGTCTTGGTTGTTTCAATACAAAGGCGGCATATATTTCTAGGGCAGTGATTGCAGGACTGGACCCCTTAGGCGGTTTTGACTTTTTTTTTTTTAAATTTTGATTCTTTGACATTCATCTTTATTCATCTTTATGAGTTGATTAAAAATGAATAAAATACAATATTTGTTTACTTTTTGATTTATTTCCAACAATCTAGAAAGACAAAGCCATACTCGTTAGGCACCCAAGACACCCTACTCCCTAGTGGCGAAGGAACTCCTGAGAGATCGACACTCAATGGCGTATGAACAATCGAGCCTCAAATTTGATGTTCGGATGGATGCGGCAACTTTGCTCCAAAGAAAAAAAATTGAAAAATAAAACGTTCTGATGAAATTTATGATAGAAAGAAATCTTGAACTCGAGAGAGGAGAAATGTTTCTCTGATGTTATTTTCCATCATGAGAATTCACCTTTATATAGGGTTTTATTCTCATATGGAGAAAAGGAGAAATTTAATCCCATTAAAACAATTGAAGTTCAATAAAAAAAACCATTTAGTTCTCGCCAATAAATCTCAAAATAAACCTTCTCTCCTTATTTGAAACACGGGAAAAATGGAAACTTTGATCAGTCTAACTCATGGAAGAGGAATAAATTCAGATTGTGTTGGGTTTGGGTTTAAGTAAAAAACCCAAAACGTAATAAGGTTAGACCCAATTTAAACAATACAAGAAATTAGCTTGAGCCAAAATAAAAGCCCATAAAAAAGTCAAAGTTTTCTCTTTTGAATGAATAAATCCAGCAATCCCCATAGACTTGAGGTTTGAAGAGATTAAAATATGAAGAAAGATGATAAACACGATAAAAAGATTGGGCAACCTTATATTGTGAAATCGGCACAAATGGCTTTTGGCTTGAACCTACATTTAGTGACGTTAGTCGCAGTTGGAGAGGCATGATGGACTAAATCTTGATTTAGGCCTTTGAATCAAATATTATCAAAAGCACACACAATATGCATTCATCCATTGAACGGGTGGGTTGGAGCAATAATGGCCATACTCACAAATACCATCTAATGAGAGTTAATGGGGATAAGCCCCATGTCCCACACCGTGGTCTTCACGGTTTCTCTCACGAAGGTATGTCCTCCGAGAGTGATTGTAATCGACAATGGCCCATCCACAAATCATGCGTTGGACTTATTAAAAGTAACTCATCTTATCTGATGACAACATATTAGCATTGTCATTATAGGAATAGAATAATAGCTATAATAGACTAATAGTGCAAATCATAAACGCATTAAGTGTTACAAATAGGAGTATAATCTCTGAGGTGAGTAGTTTACAAGAGAATCACCAATCCAACTTGTTTTAACCACATCGAACCTTCTTCAAGGTAACAACTTAGCAGTCGGAAGATTGGATTGCCATTATCCGTGATCTCCTCTATGGGCTTAACTTCATCCTTGTTGATAATTCAAGACTGCGTTCCTAGAAAGAACTTTTACCAAATCAGACTTTATATAAATACGAGGGCATATTACAATTTAAAAGTTCTCCATAAATTTCATTTTGATACTAGCATAAATACTCATCTTATGTCACAACAAGCATGAAAATATTATTTTTAAAATGTTAACAAATAATATTGTAATTCATGCATATTATTGAATCACATAAATTAAACTTTTCCATATCAAACTAGTCATATGCTGAAATAACAAGATTTTATAGTATGTTTTGAATGAGTATGCATTCACTAGTAATATTCTTTGTCCGTCATTCTCACCTTATTAAAACAATGGTGATGCCAAAGATTGAAATTTTGTATTTATATTGTAGGAATGGTTGCAAATTGGTTCCTTGCCAGATAGAAGAACACCCTAACTTGTCTCGCCATATATTTCCTTAATAGTATTAGAATTTTCATCTTTGGACAAATCAATATTGTCTCAATTTTATGACTAGAATATAAAATTTTATTTTTTTCATTTCTCTGTACATGCAACTTGGTTCATATTTTAGCCAATAATACATACTTTATGGGGTCTTTAGCTTGAAAGAGATATACGAACTATACCTCTTGGGTGGTTGAGAGATTAATCAATATCATAAAATTTTCAAATGAAAGTAAATGTTAGATACAACTTACCCGATTGAAGAACAAAAAATCATTTAGTTATCCGTATTTCATATCATCTTTTGTTGGAGTTGGAGTCCTATTCCACATTCATCCTTTCATAGAAGTTCTATAACAAAATCTCAAAATGCTTGTGAGTAAAATATGACAAATATTTTATCATGTATGCAGTCTTTTCAAATCTTTGAAGATATATACAAATGATGATAGTCAAAATGACATCCTTATGGCATAAAATCCTTATAGAAAAGACTTAATATTTCTGCTTGGACTGTGGAGAAAATCCTGGGCATGACCAGCAGTTATGATTGCAGTGATATACGCTGGTGCATGTTAACTGTGACAGAATTGTAAACTAAGAAGCAATACATTTGGTACTGCATACCTCCAAGAACGACAAGGATTACTGTTAGTCTGTGTTGTACTGGTTGGTTATACGTTCTCACATAAAGAGTATTGCTTGGTCTTTATGTGTTTCAACTGAGGCCCTCAGGAAGTTGAAAGTGATGGTGCCTTGGAAGAGCAGTGTACTTCTGTGCTCCTTGACTTCTAAGACACAGAACTACCTTTTAGGAGTCCACGAGACACTGGGCCCAGGAGGTATGCTACCCATGTGAGTTTGTGAATGTCACGTCAGGAGTCAAACTGATCTTGGTTTCAATTTCCTTGCATGTACATAAAAAATATAGGTAATCTTATGACTTTCAAAAGTTGTACTGAATATATGTTTTTTTTTAAAGAATGTGCGGGATATGTTTTTTGGTTGTCGGCTTGGTATTGTTCTGGATTATCTTGGCTTCTGGATTATCTTGGCTTGGCTTAGCTTATTGCTCTTATAGACTCTCTTACATCTCCTTGCTCTGTCTGATCTCCATGCGTGACATGTATTGAGATGGCAGGAATAAATATTGATAAAGCTTGCAATGTAGTAGAGAAGACGAGTCTTCTTGTTGACTCCCATATGTTTTTACTAGGGTGGTTTTGGAGAATATCTGGGTCACCTACCTTTTAAGTTTGCCTTGTATAAAGTTCCCCTTTGATTTGTCTGGAGTGCTGACATAGATAATGATTAATAGGCCATCACCTGATATGGAACTCGCTCCCCTATATTACTTGCTGGAAATCTTATGGAATAAGAAATTTGTGGGGAACAATGAGAGATAGGAGTTCATAGTTCTTGTAGTATAAGGGACGTTATGACTAATGGTTCTTCTTTTGGGTTGTCTGGTTCAGGAAACAGGAAATTACGTGAATGTTAGATCAATTCATTCTTGGTTACTGTCACTTTCACCTATGTCCTCTTTACAAACATATCTCTACCACATCTTAAATATATTTTTTGTTTACTAAAACAGTATAATTGCTAGCAGAGTCACAGGTGAATTATAAAGTTGCTGTATAAAATTTTCGGCGCATTGGTAGCTGCTGTGAGCTAAACTAGGTATACTTTCCATATAGGTAAGATCAAGCACACAATGGCTTTATCTCAAGTGTAAAGTGTGTTTCAATTCAAGCTGGGTTTAGATATGTGCCCATTATGTCTTTCCTATCATCTATTTATCTTTGAGAAGTTCTATTTGTATTCTTTTCCTTCACATCTTTACAACGCCATGTGGAGCAAGGATTGATTGTTCTGATATGGTGCACATCAATATTTTTAAGACTTGGTTCAGACCACTTTTGTCCTCAAAGGAGGAGAATGTAAACGTTGCTTTCTTGCCTCTGCATCAAGTTATCACAACATGTATGCCTTGAAAATAACATACACATTTTGTTTAAGAACATGACATAGACATTATTTCTTTTTCACCACTTGATGTCAGAGGTAAGTAGTTTTCTGACCTTTTTTGGGATGTTTGATTTGCATTATTTGGTTGGATGGTGCAATGGCTATTTCATTGTCGTGTGAATGTCTCTGGGGGCAAGCATATAAGCATGTGCATTGCAAATTTCCTGTACTTTCAGACTGCAGATGCAGGACTAGCTTTATCTAAGCATGGATGATCTGTGTCATTCATCATGAATTCATGATTTGTGCAGGTTGACATCGATAAACCATAAGCTATGAGCTCTGAAAATTTATCCAGGCGCACACACATGCACACCAGGAAAAATAAAAAAAGAAAATCAAACATTAACGATTAACTATCGTGATCCCACTTGTTGATCCATAAGTGAGAAGCCTGGCTTCCAGGGTGCAGACCATATGAGTTTTGACCCATATATATTACAATGTACTTGTTAATAACTGTGTGGATCATACTTTTGGTCTAACTTGTTCCTTATTAATGTGGAGAGCTAATTCCTTTGACATAACTATTCTTTTGAGTTTGCTTTCTTGCTATATATATATATATATATATATATATATATATATATATATATATATATATATATATATATATATATATATATATATATATATATATATATATATATATATATATATATATATATATATATATATATATATATATATATATATATATATGATGTGTCTGCAATTTGGAATATCTTTAGCCTGATTCTTTTGAGTTTTTTCCCCCATACAGCAGCTCATCACTTTGACAACCAATTTCTGGTGCCTAAACCTTTAGCCTGATTCTTTCGAGATTGAGATCAACTGATACTTTACTGCATTGCATCAGGAAGCAGAGCTAAAAAAGAAGCAAGCCGAGGAAGAAGAAGAGAAGGCCAAAGAAGAAAGAAAAGCAAAAGAAGCTGAATTGCGTTCCATGGAAGAGGGGTCTTCTTATTCTGAGCTGTCCAAGGTAATAGTTAGGCTGGATGCTCTGGAGGAGGTTGTGAGAGAAATAGCTGATGAGAAAAAGCGAACTTCCAGTTTAGACTCCAGAAAGGATCGAGATGCAGACAAGAACTCTGATCCTCAGACCACATCAAGAGCTGTTGAGCCAAATCCAGCCTTAAATAAGGAAACTGCTAGTGGCTCCAGTTCGACTGGTGTCCCCTCCGGTGACAGTCAAAACAACAAAGAGAGAGGTAAATAGCATTTAGGAGATACATTCCTTGGTCAGCTTCATTTGTTGCATTGGACTGGAGGAGTCTTTATAAAGCATTCATCATTTCAGGGCATTTGTAAGTTTGAAATCGCCGTGTGCTTATTATAGCTTGTAACATTTCAATTTTGCTCACGGTGGGATGACTCCCTGATGCTTGATCTGTTATATAATCTAGAAGCATTTTTGCTACTAAATTGTCATGTCGTGAGACATGATAAACTCTTGTGATGGCTTGTGAATTACATGGCTGATTAACTTCAATTCTCATGACAGTAGAGTTTATCTTTTCCCTCTAATTATGTTTCCAACAAATATCATGGACATGATAAACTTTTATTTTTATATCAGCTATGCCATTTTGTAAGCAAGTATTTTGTGTTTTGTAGCAGCTATGTCATTTTTATTTTTTACAGAATATAGAAAATGATTGTTGTGTGCATTTATGCAAGCGGTTTTTATTTTACTTTTGTTGTAGCTGTAGTATTAACTATGTCAAGTTGCACTGAATTCTCAGCCTACATATCATCTTTATAATAAAATTCAACCTTCATCTTCAGTTTCCATTTAGACCAAGTTTTAGAAACTACTTCATTTCGTTTATAAATTCAGCTGATGAATGCTTGATGAATAAATTGGAAAGTGACATATTGGTTATTTTGTTTTGTGAAACAACATAAAACAATTATAATACTGCAGCAGGAAAAGCTGATGCTTTTGGTGTTGCTTAAAGAAAGGACTCTCAAAAAAATTTAAATGGAAAGCCATGTGTGATAGCAAACTCGCATGCATGATTGATTGAGAGAGATGACCGATTCAATGGCTAACAGGGTGGGAGTGAGTTATGGAGAGTCTCATGTTCGATCGTTCAGCTTGTTTTTTTTTTTTCTTTTTTTCATGTCTCATCATGTTTAGTGCAGAGCTATAGTATCATAAGCTTAATCAATAAATCATACCATGTCATCATGAAATGGAGCTAGGAAAATGGAACTCAACGGCTTATTCTATTTGCTTGTATTGACATGGGAGTTTACCGATCCTCTTTTCCAATGGGAGCTTATCGACGCTCTTTTCTCAATTTAAGGAGGCAATTTTGTAAACCAATTTGGTTGTTGTATGCAAGGAAAATAGGTTATGGCTTTTCTAAAAAGAAAAAAAGGAAGAAAAAATAATTATCCAAAACAAAAAAGAAGAAAAAAGAATTATTCAATTAGCAAAATTTCAAGTTTATTTTAAGAACAAACAAGAAGTTGGTAGGAAAGTAAAGGAAATAAGTATTTACAATTTTCACTTAAATTTTCGAGTTTCTTTAGCAACAAAAGCATTCTGAGAAAAATATTATCAAACCTTCCCCTTATTTCTTTTTCTACATGCATTCCACTAATCAATAATCCAAAATGTAGTCTGAAGAGCGCCAAAGAACTAAATCGTTTCTACTATTGGTGTCTCTCTCAAATTACTAGTGCATAATTGGGATATTTGACATGTTTATAACATTTGCTCTCTACCTAAACACAACCTTGATAAAATTATAATTTGCTTTTATAATGGGGAGTTGTGCATTCATATGTATTTGATGAGATGATTTTTTTGTTTATTGCTTTATCAAATTCAGGTATTAATTCTTTTGGTTGCAACATTTAATCTTTTCATATCACTACATTTGATTTCTTCTAATATATTGACTAAGAGATGATGAGTTATGAAAAATAATCAATTATGAAATTTAGTGTGGGAAGTTGGATATATATAACAATATTTCTAAATTTAAAAACATGCAATACGTTAATTAAATAAAACAAACTTTTTTATTTGTCCTAAACATGCTACTAATGTAAAAAAAAATTAAAAAGAAAATAAATTTGATGGCCTGGGGTGATATAGTCATACAGAAACACTGTCCTACAAGAAAGATGTGTTGTGCTCTGACACCCACTCGTTGTGCGCAGCGGTTCGCAGAAGAAGAGACACAACAACCTTTGAGGAATCCGCCCACCTGGCGGAGACTCAATGCAGACAGAGAAACAACCAACACAATAGGAACAGCAACCAACAGAGAAAAGCACTCAACACACAAATTTAACGAGGTTCGGCAACGTGCCTACTTCCTCGGGGCAAGGGGGAGAGATCTTATTGATTCAACAATCAATATAAACTAGTACAAGAGGGAGGCAAGGGGATTTCTTTTTGGGATTTTCAGGGATACAATACATGAGGCCTCTAGCCTCTATTTATAGCCACAGAGTCCCTGGATTTATGGAAACCCAGGTTGGATTCAATCCCATTCAGAAAAGGAATTCGAATCCTAAAAGGAAAGTCCAGTCGCGCCTGTCAGTCGACCGACCCATGCCACGGTCGACCGGCCCGGTCAACCGCGCCTACCCGAGAGCAGAGCCACTTCAGTCGGTCGACCGGGGCCAGTCGACCGCTCCTTCCTGTGCACGCCTGTGCACGCCGGTCGACCAGGCCGATCGACCGGCCTCCTCCACCGGTCGACCGGGAGGTCGACCGGGAGCACCTCTGGCCTGCTCCATGCGCCGTTTCTCGCTCCTTTGTCGTCCGATCTCTGTGCTACCTCCTTCCCTCTCTTCTATCTCCTCTCTCCCATAATTCTCCACCTCGGTGAAGATTTTTCAAATCTGAGCCGATCTCCAACGAACCCCAGTCTATCATCTGGCGAAATCGACACACGATCTCGGCGAAATCGACACACGATCTCGGCTTGCGCGCTCCGGACGAAATCGACACACGATCTCGGCGAAATTGACACACGATCTCAACTTGGAATCTATAGCTCAGCTATCAACTGGGAACACATGCCTTCCCTACACTTCACCTTAGGAGAACTTCCATACATGTCGATCACCGAACGTGTCTCCAACTCAGCAACTACATGACCTCACGAAGAACTCATCATGAGCCAACACTGACTCTCCAACTGACTAGCTCTATCTAGTCTACATGTCTTCAGCTGACGGTCCAACCAAGTCTGAGTAGAGCACACCAAACACCATCATCGGCTTCAACAACTGGATGCACACCACTCCTTATGCAAGCTCAACATCTTCTCACCAGAAGATCAATCTGTTCATCGAGATCACAACACCTCACCTCTACGTGAAGTCCAACTGGCCACAACACTTCACCTCTACGTGAAGTCTCTCCACCTCTACGTGAAGTTCCAATCGGCCACAACTCTTCACCTCTACGTGAAGTTCCAAACAGCTTCTCGAGAACCCAAACAGCTTCATACGGGTTGCATCACCAAATGGCTGCGCCTTTACGGCTGCCTACGTACCTTACCCAAAGGATCAAGCCAACCGTAATTCATTGAAATGAGCTCCATCAAGCTCAAGCACTTGTACCTGAATCTGCAGCAGCGAACCTATCTGGTTGAGTCATATGAACCTCCTCAGTACCATCATGGAGAACAACGACCTTCAACTTGAGCTTGTCGCGATCACAAGCTTGAGATTCATGCTTCTTTACCCACAAGCGTGGTTTTACCTTGGTTCCAATGGCTGCAAACAACTCGACATCCTCAACAATGTCTTCAACCTGTTCAGCATCAACCCTGGCTATATGATCTCCACCCGATATCACATCTGGTGAAGACTTCTCAGATACCGAACCAACTGGAGATGGTGGAGTAGCATCAACCTCCACCCGCTGCGATACTTCCTTGGTCTCCGTCCTCTCCACCTGCTGAGAGACAGTGGACTTTAACACTGAAGTCTCATCAAATGTGACATGCCTACTCAACACGATCTTCTTATTTTCGGGATCCCACAACCTGTAGCCATTCCTTTTGACACCCAAAAACACAAACCTCTTTGCTCGCGGATTTACCTTGCCATCTTTGGTACTGAAGTAGGTCGGACTTCCAAATTCCCGCAGCAAACCATGATCTTGAGTAGCTTTCCCAGACCAAATTTTCAATGGAGCTTTACCTCCTATCGCAGTCGATCTATTCATGAGATGGCTAGCATACACAATCGCCTCAGCCCAAAACGATTTGTCTAATCCTGCATTAGACAACAACCACTGAACCTTCTCCAGCAAGGAACGGTTTACTTCCTTAGCCAACCCATTTATACCTTTTGTGAAGTGAGTAGCAATACCGGTGTTCTGGTCAAATCGTAGGAATTGGTTCATGTCTCTTTCAATATTACCAATCTGTAGCTCCTTGATCTTCCTACCAATCTGCTTCTCCATTCTTCCTCTCCCTTCACCAACATATCTAGGGCTTCACACTTTGTCTCATGGGATATATCCAACAATGCCTAGATAAACTATCAACAAAAGAGACAAAGTACTGTGACCTCCAAGCGATGCAATCTTAGCAGGTCCCCAAACGCTTACGTGAACACAATCAAGAAGACCTTCTGAGCGGTGAGTACTGGTGCTGAATTTCACCTTCTTCTTGTCCAGAACGCTGTGTTCACCTTCCAAGTTGCAGGTAGCAGCACCATCCATTGATCCCTTCTTTGCAGGAGCTCGCAAAGACTTTTCTCCTCCCTGTCTGACCATCACCTGCCAGACCTTCTTGCAACCATCATCTGAAGAACTAGAAGTCTCCACCTGACCTGTAACCGTACTACCCTTCAAGTAGTAGAGATTGTCCCGGCGGACGCCCTTCATCACCACCATCGAGCCTTTGATCATCTTGAGAATACCATCTCGAACAGATATCATAAGATCCAATGCTTCCAAAGCACCAACAGAGATAAGATTCCTTTTGAGTTGAGGTACATATTGTTGGCCCAATGGCCTTCCACTCTAGTTTTGATGATGATCAACACTCATGTAGTTATGTTTACGAATATTCTTGTGTTTCTAAGTTTCAGATCATTAACAGGATATTAGTTGGTGATTAGCTTCAACAAGATGATTAGAAGCTTATCATGGTGATTCCGGTGCCAAAGCTTAAAGATCATACCTTTGCACTTGGAGAATCACGGAGTTTTGGAGCAAGTCTACTTGAAGATGAAGATCGTCAAGAAGACTTAGGTATCCTAGTTTAGATAGAGTTTTAGATCCATATTTGTAAAGCTTAGTTTAGTTGATATGCTCAAGTGCACAAAACACACACGTTTCATGATTTGGTTTTTGGTTTTCATGAATAATAGATCAAAACAAGTTTACCTTATACCTATGTATATTAGATATGTTCTAGATATACATACATGCTTTAAACTTGCTAGACAAACTTATTTTGACTATCCTATTCATGTTTTGGAAAATTCTAGTTTGATAAAAATACAAGTTTTGTTTTTGATAAAATTGGCAAGACACAAAAATGAATTGATATGATTGATATTTGTCTTGAAATTTTTATCACAAGTTTGGTTATCAAAGTAAAATGATAAAACAAGTTTTAGAAAAACATATTTTTAGAAAAACAGTTTTTATTGTGATTAAAACTATTTTTTAGATTTACTGTGATTTTATGGGATTTTTATTGAGTGAAAAGACCTATTTTCAAATCCCGTATCTGTGCAGAACTGAGGACTGGCTGACAGGCCAAGTCGGTCGACTGGACCGGTCGACCGCACCATAAGCGGTCGACCGGGACGGTCGACCGACGTGCACAAGTCTGTGCACGTTTTGGAGTCTCTGGGACGGTCGACCGGGCCGGTCGACCGAGATGAGAGTTCTGCTCTCAGGATGTTTCGGTCGACCGGGCCGGTCGACCGCTATTGCCCAACGGTCACATTTTTGACCTTTGGCGGTCGACCGGACCGGTCGACCGGCAGTCTGTCAGACTGCCAGCTCAGCCTAACGGCTAGTTTTGTATAGGGGCTATATAAACCCCATCTCTTTGGGGATTTTAGCCAAGTTTTTTTAAGAGAAAAATTACCAGTTTTCTGAAGTGTTTAAAAGAGTTTTCAAAAGAGTTTTAAGGGCAAAAACTTCTCATCTTTATTTGTTTTGGGTTTTTGGAAAATCAAAGAAAACTAGGTTTTGGGATTTTGATTTGGTATTTCATTTTCTATCTTATACAAGAGATTTCCCAAGTAGTTTTTCTTTGTTGCTTGTTTCCAAAAACACTTTGATTCCACACTTGAGCTATATCATACTATCCTAAACTATTAGGATCTTTGTTTTGTGGAAAAAGAAAGAAAGAGAGAGTTTTGAGGTTGTTGTTTGTAACCTCTAAATTGTACACCCTTATTCTTGTTGTATCCCTCTTAGGTAGAGGTGATCGGGTGATTGGTTTGTATCCCTCAAGTGTGAGGTGATTGAAATTGGTTGTGAGCCTCTTTGGTAGAGGTGTTGTTGTTGGTTGTTGTTGGCCTCGGTGGAGGTTGTATTGAGAGAGGAGTTAGGTACTCCTAGAGTTGTAAGAAATCCTCTTCGATAGAGGTTCCCTCGGTGGGAGTTGAGATAGTGGAAATCCTACACGGTGGTGTAGGCGGGGATGTAGAGCAAGGTGCTCGAACCTCGAAACAAATCTCGGTGTTTGCGATTGCTCCCATTGTCTCTCTTACTCTCTCTCTTATATTTGTGCAAAGCATCATATTCATATCATATCATATTTGCTTGTGGTGTGCATATTTCATATTGCCTTGCATTTATTTATATTGCTATTCATTCTTATATGCTTGACTTGATTGTGTGCATTTCATATTGCTTGGATTGCTTGTGTGTGTGTGCCTAACTTATACTCATCCAACAAGAGCTTCACATAGCACCTCAACCCATTTCAAGGGGAATCAAGGGGAGTTAGTCCAGAGCCTCGCAAGGGGAATTCGGCTACACTTATTGTATTGTATTAGTTTGTGCATAATTTGCATTAGCTTCCGCATTTAGCGCACTTAGTTTGCATTTAGTTTCTTAGATTAGCACTTACACCTATTCACCCCCCTCTAGGTGTTTTTCACATACCTCACCTCCTTCAATTCTCGTACTATCCCATCATCCATCTTGATACGGACTGTACCCATCCCTTCTATATTACACGGATGGTCATCACCCATGACCGTGTAACATCCATTCAGCTTCTCAAAGCTAGAAAACCAGGCCCTATTCGGGCACACATGATAGGTGGCTCCGCTATCCAAGATCCACTCAGCATTATCTGAGTTACAAACAGTAGGGGTAGTAACAGAGAGAGTATCGATGAGTCCGAGTCTGATCCATCTGCCTGTGAGGTACTGCTTTGAGTACTGACCACCTTTGCAAGATTTGCCTCAGTCTTAGAGTCCACCTTCTTACCTTTGGCCTTCGGGCATTCAGCTTTCCAGTGTCCGAGTTCTTTGCACAAGGCACACTGATTCTTCTTCAGATTTCTGAGGCCTGATCTGGACTTTGATCTCTCCCGATCGTCTCTTCCCTTCCTATTGAAACTTCTGCCTCTTACCTCTAATGCCTCTGCTGTTGTGCTTCTCGAAGAAGACAGTCGGTCCTGTCTCCTTACTTCATAACTCACAAGTGCAGCAGACACCTCATCGTAGTTAAGGGATTGTCTTCCATTGAGAAAAGTAAGAGTAAAGGCCTCATACTCTTCCCTATGAAGAGAGTTCAAAAGAATTACCGCCTTATCCTCTTCACTAGTCTCTACATCCACATTAACTAGATCTGTAAGAAGCTTCGCGTAGCGGTTCAAGTGTTCATTGACGGAGTATCCTCTTTGCATCTGAAACCCATAGAGCTTACTCTTCAACTGCAATCGCGATTCTATGCTCTTCGTCAGATACTTCCTTTTCAGGATCTCCCACAGCTGCCTCGCAGATGTCTCATGCAACACCTGATACTTGATGTCTTGTGTCAGACAAGACCTGATCAAGCCACACGCCGAACGGTTCATCTTGTCCCAATCTTCTTCCGTCGTTGATGCGCGCTTCTTCTCTAACCGTAGAGTGTCTTTGAGGTTTGATGTCGTCAACGCATCCATAACCTCACACCTCCACATACCAAAGCTGTTCGTGCCGTTGAACTTCACCACAACAATCCTTGGATGTGGATTCATGGATCTCACCGATGTACTCTCTCCAGCCATCTTCTCAACTGATTCCTCAAACCATGTGAAAACAAACGGAGTTAGATAAAACAAACTAGATAAAGACAGGATCTTTACCTCCACACAAAACCCTCGAAGAGTTTCCGAAGCAATCTACTCCACCAACTTGATTCCTCGAGCAATCTTCACACGTTGTTCTGAGATCGACACACGATCCCACAAACAGTCCCAACGCTGATCTGAGATCGACAAACGATCTTCGCCAATCAGCAACAGATGCCCTTGAATCAACAGATGATCCCACGTCGAACCTGGGATGCTCTGATACCACTTGTTGTGCTCTGACACCCACTCGTTGCAGCGGTTCGCGGAAGAAGAGACACAACAACCACCTTTGAGGAATCCGCCCACTTGACGGAGATTCGATGCAGCCGGAGAAAACAACCAACACAACAGGAACAACAACCAACAGAGAAAAGTAATCAACACACAAATTTAACGAGGTTTGGCAACGTGCCTACGTCCTCGGGGCAAGGGGGAGAGAGATCTATTGATTCAACAATCAATACAACTAATACAAGAGGGAGGCAAGGGGATTTCTTTTTGGGATTTTCAGGGATACAATACATGAGGCCTCTAGTCTCTATTTATAGCCACAGAGTCTCTGGATTTATGAAAACCCAGGTTGGATTCAATCCCATCCAGAAAAGGAATTCAAATCCTAAAAGGAAAGTCCAGTCGCGCCTGTCGGTCGACCGGCCGATCGACCGACCCATGCCACGGTCGACCGGCCCGGTCGACCGCGCCTACCCGAGAGCAGAGCCACTTCAGTCGGTCGACCGGGGCCAGTCGACCGCTCCTTCCTGTGCACGCCCGTGCACGCCGGTCGATCGGGCCAGTCGACCGGCCTCCTCCACCGGTCGACCGGGAGGTCGACCGGGAGCACCTCTGGCCTGCTCCATGCGCCGTTTCTTTCTCCTTTGTCGTCCGATCTCTGTGCTACCTCCTTCCATCTCTTCTATCTCCTTTCTCCCACAAGATGGTCGGTCCCTCATCCGAACCTTGAAGTGCCTCCTCTCCTAACGGTAAAAAAATCTCCCGTAAACCAGTAGCACTCGGTCCAGGATAGTGAGCAGGGACTCTGCTCAGATGAAGAAGTTGCCCAGAAAAAATGAAGATAATGAACAAAAAAGATTTCTTTAACGCTAAAGTCATTCTCACGAAGAATAGTCTTCAGGTTTCTTTTTAAGATGTAGAGAGAAATGTGTTGTCTCTTTCTGTTTGAGGGATGGTTTATTTATAGGTTTAAACCCCCTCCCGGAAGTTGTAACTGCAAGAGATTTTCACGATCACAGAATCGAATGATTTGAAAGATTTTCTCACCCGATGTGGGATCTAGCGAGACTTGGTCAAAGTTGACTTGGTAAAATAAATAAATAAAATTTGAATTAAAGCTTTTATTTAATTTTTAAACTCAAAAATTCCAACAGCCCCCCCACCAAAGCTTATGTTTCAGGGAAGATAAAATAAAACAACAATAATAGATAATAAAATAAATCATCAAATCAAAAAATAAGAATGAAATTGGGCAACATCATACTGTGGATTGGGACAGATGCACTACGCCTGAAACTTTTCCTTAGTGAATTCATCACCATCTGAGGGACATAGTGGACTACGCCTGAAACTAGCCTCTTTTACAAGATATTAATGGAAGAACACATAGTAAGTTCTCATCTATTGAGCGAGAGGGTTGAGCATTAATGGTCATACTCACAGTAACCGACTCATGAGAGTTTCTAGGGGTCAGCCCTGCCTCCTATCGCGACCATCACGGTTTCTTTCACGTAGGTAAGTCCTCCAAGTGTACTACAGCTAGATGATATACCCTCCACACTACAAGCATTGGACTTATTAAGAGTTAAACTCAACCTTACCTAACTATATTATTGTCACCATAGAGAAAGAAAAGTAGCTACAATGCTACATATAGGATACAAACATATTCGAATCCATGTTCCACACGAGTATCACCATTCTAGCTTATTTCTACCACATTAAACTTCTTTCATGAAATCAGCTCCCAATCAAGTAGGTTAGGTTCTCACTGTCGGTGAACTCTACCATGAGCTTAACCCAATTTCCCTCGATGATTCTAGGATTACATTCCTAGAAAGACCTTTAGTCAGAACGACTTTTTGTTGTTTAGGGTCAAACAATGGCTTAACAACCTTTATTTCTCAAGTGGTGACAGTCAGAAGTTTAACTCTTCATGATCATATTATTATGACTATTGACACTCTTTATTAGACCTATAAAGCTTTTGGATAATTGTCATAGTCTCTCCCATCTGGGATCATAAGGTAGTTATAAAGTTTTTCTTATTACCTTAGTTTCAAAATGAGCAAATTATGTCATAATGGTTTATGAAAAAGCACATATACATTGTATTTGATTATTACAGTATTATTACAGTATGTAAGGTATATATGTATATACATATCTTTAATTTATAAATAATAATCAAGAAGTTTATGATTATCAAAATCATTTTAATGTACACTTAGTGTCAAAGTCTAAGTATTAACATGTAATTCAGATATATTTAAAATATAGCATAAGTATATAATAGCATATACTTATCAAAACTTTAAGAGATGTACATGTACTAGAAGAAAATATTTATTATCCATTCTACTCGCCCCATTAAGATATTGATGATGTCCCAGATTTGATTTTAGTATCTTTTAAGTTGGCTGCAAATTGGTTCTTTGATAGATATCAAGACATCCTAATTTGTCTTACCATTTATATTTTTATTAGTATCCGAGTTTTCATCATGGACAAAATCAACATTGTCTTAATTTAGTGATTATGATATCTAATTTAATTTTCCCCTTGTACATGCAACTTCATTTTCACAAACAATATATGCATATAATGTATGCATTATATATCTTGTAGTTTTGAAACATGTTGCATCTAAGATCTTCAAAAAAAATTTAAATGATTTTAAAAATTATTCATAATTTAATTAACAGCGAAAATTACAGTATTCTTTCTAAAGAAGTAAACCTTTTTAAAAGAAATAATTGAGGTACATGATTATGTAAAATATAGCAATCATTTCAAGATATTTTACTATAGAATGATACACTTATAATTTTAAAATACACACACACACATATATATACACACAGTTTCATGGATAGAAAATTTAAAGTTTAACATTTTTTCACAATTTAGATAAGAATATCCTCATAGTTAAATCATGAAAGCACTTAAATAGGAGGTGTATAAATTTTACAATTATAAATATACTTTTAATAAGTATAATGAGTTACATCAATAGATGATATTTTTAACTTGATATAGTTCCAATAATAAATATATTATTAAATAAAAGTTAGTAATGAAATAAGAAGAATTAAATATTTTAGTTATAAGATAATTTCAAAAAAATTTATTTTATTACTCGAGATATTAAAATAGACATCTTTTCAAATTTTAAGAAATGTAACATGAATCTGATTAAATTTTCTAATCAAGAATCTCGATCAAATTCTTGACAATTAAAACTATATTTGAAAATATCAAAATAGATATTTAATTTATCTCTAAACTTAGTTAAAAAAATTATAGTTTGTGAAGTCAAAATTGAAACTTGATAATTATAAATGAAGGGCAATATATTAATGAGATTAGGAAGTAGTCTCTTCATCTTAATTATAAGAGGTAGTCTCTTCATCTAAATTATTATACTAGATTATAGGATAATTATTCATTTTAGGCAATCTAGTTTTAGTAGATCTCATTTAAAGTTGGATGAGGGCCAAAGCCGCATATGGCTATTGATCCTACACATGATTAGGATTAATATACTCATCTACATGAGCTCAAATTATAAGATTTGTTCATGCAAATATAATGTCACCAGTAACTCATTTTCTAATTGTAACTTCAACATAATCGTATCGTTTGAAATTTTCATTCCTACTATGTTCCTCATACTAGATTTTTTTAGAGTATAGAGTATGATTTCAATTCTAGCTAATTTAACATGATCTAATCATGATTTAAATAAAGTTCAAATATGAAAGATAACGAAAACTAGATCCAACCATAATATTAATTAAGGCTAATCCTAAACAGATTTAGGTATGTCCAGATGTTGAAATATACGCTAGGGTTATAAGTTAGACAACATTATCTTTAAGGTTACAGTTAACATAGGCTGATAAAGGATTCTAGAATTATTGGGTTAGTCAAAATCTCAATTTTACCAATCCAATTGGACAGGTCAGCGTAACTCAGGTGAGAGGTTTTTTGCTCTTGGCGTTCTTTAATTATATAATCACGTTGGGTACCCTCCTTAGTTAAACACCAATTGTACGGACTTTCGAGAAAATGATTTACCTTTAATTTCTTTTTCCTATTGAACTAATAAAATTTAGGAGCCTATATTTATTCAGCCACATGAAGAGTGTACAAATAATATTATTGTAATTTAGGTTTACCAAAATGATGAAAAGATTTCTATCATGTTTTTTGTGTCCACATTATTTGAAAATGCTAAAATACAAATTTATACATGTGACTTTTAAATTAGAGTGTGTGATTGGTATCCAATATTGCATATTTTACATCATAATTCCCATGCATATTACAAATAAATATGTGATTTTTACTCCTCTTCTCTACATATTTGCAGGTACACACTTAAAGGAGAGATATCCAAATAATCACTTAATTAACCATAATTAAGTGATTAATCAAGATTAAAGATAAAGCCAAATTCAAATCCCAGATCTAGAGAAATCCGCACAACAAACGAAGATTCCAGATATACCACGTGGCTAACAACCTTGTAACTGATCTTCAACAGAAAGATCTGGCTCAACGGCCAGGATCTTGCCGCGATCCGCGGCTTGGGCGCGCAATCCTAGGGCCGTTGAGCCCCGGATTTTGTGGCAACTACCATGGCTCTCGAAGGTTCTCTCCCATGCTATAAATACTGGACCTTGACCTGCGAACAAAGACTGAATGGAGAAGAGAGGAGATTAGTTTAGTTGTTGTAATTTTCATGTATTTTTCTCTAGGTTTAGTTCTTTAGATCCCTCTTCTTCTTCCCTAGAATTCATTGTAAAAGAGAGTGATTGTGAGGGAGAGAGCTTGTGTAATCAAGGATGACAACTTGAAGCAACAAGGATTGATCCATCCTCCTTCCTCTACTTGAAGCTTGGTTCTAGTTTTCTTGTATTCTTTAATTGCTTTCTTTATTGCTTTCTTTAATTACTTGCAATTTACTTCATGCTTTCTTGTATTTTTCTTATGGCTTGTTGTAGCTAATTTTCCTACCATGTACTAGTTTACTACTAGCCTTGCCATCTTCACTAACTCATGGGTGATTGCTTTTCTTCATCTTGCAAGTGTATGATCTTCTCTTCTCCGACGGTTAAACCACCGTCATTCAAGTGAGAAAGTAATTAGGTCAACACGCGAGACGAATCCACGCCGATGGAGTGACAACATGAGGCAAGCCTTCACTATCACGGAGTTTGGTAAGAATTGGTAAGGTAGTAAGGTAAGCTAGTCATGGTTCTCTTTCATCCAAGTCTTTCATTTCTTTTCTTGTGAATACCAAATCCTCTTCTTGATTTCTTTTCCGACGATTTCCACCATGAACATATCCATCTTTTCTTTAGTTTCTTTTTCATTTGCTTCATTAAGTATAAGCAAGAGAAGAATACTCGTTTAACAACTTCACTACCACACGTCAAAGCTTCCATCGCGAGCTCTCCCTGAGAATCGACTCGGTATAGTCCTATACTATAACGGAGACAAGAAAGGGTACATCAAATACATTTACTACATAATAAGTATACCTTTTTAGTCTAATCAAAATGGCGCGTTTGCCGGGGAGAGCAACGTATTTTTTTTGGTTTAAAGTGAAGTATTAAACGATTCTTCTTCTCTGTTGCAGGTTACAGGTTCAAGAAACAGGAAAATCTTCAGTGCAGAAACATATAAGTGGACCTGGGTCTCTGCTCAAGAAAGCAGAGCCCAGGATCCCTCCAAATTGCCGCGGATCCGCGGCATTTGCCGTGGGAACGCGGCAAAGAGGAGATCACTACTGATTATTTTTCTGCAGGGTATTTAGCTCTGCAAGATTCAGCTTCTGCAATACTTAACTTTCTGTATTCTGCACCATATACCTGCTTAATTAAAAAAAACAGTAAAAAGTTGGTTGAAATTGTTAAAAATTGTTTAGACACTTGCATTTTAGGCACGTGTCTTTCAATTCTTTTACTTTTACTGTTGAAGAGTGCTGGAGGCAAGGTACGTTTTGTATTGCATATAGACTAGGAATCATCTCTTGCTTGATTTTCATGCTTTGAGTGAATCCTTGTGATATTTCTTGTACACTTGCACAAATCAATTTTAAGGGCATAACCGTAAATAAGATAAGGTGGGGAGTTCATTACCCTTTCCTTAGCCCGAAAATCATTTTCCCAAGCACTCACTAACCCAAGCCTAATTTAATAAAAAAATAGACGTTGGCCCTAGGGACATCTCGGACTCATTTAGGAGATTATCCTAAGGGGGAAAAGTGTTGGAATTTAACTCTTGCAAAATCAGTGTCTAGGAAAGGGGTTGAGGGCCGAAAGCCCGAAGGTTGCTGGTTACTAATTAAGGAACGTCTCGGACGGAAAACCTCCCACCAACCTTACCCTTCCCTGGCTGATTAGCTTGTGGTTAGAGTCCACACTAAACCTCCCGTGGACAGTCTATCAGTTAGGAGTCGTCTAGGTCCTAAGTCTACCCTAACTTAGGTTAGAAGTTTCTTTCTTTTGTTTGTTTGTTTGTTTGTTTTTGTTTGTGATTGTGTGATATGGCCTTCAAAAATTCTTTCAATAATAATCCATATTTCACACCATCTCCTTATTCGGATAATTCCAACCCGGTGTTTTACAATATGCACCAACCAAATACACCGGGTTGGCCTTATCCGAATCAATATGACCCATACCCCCATCTAATAACTATAATTTTCATAATAATTTCAACTCTTCACCGAGTAATTGGGATTCCAGTCCCCCGAGTTTAATTATCAACCTCCTTTCCACCATATTCACCGAGTCCACAATATCCACAAGATCATTTCCCGATTCCGCTTCATATACTCCTTTTTCTGAACCATTTGAAGAAAAATCTGAGTTACTAAGGAGTTTAGAAGCCAATTTACAGAGAGCTGAGCAGACACTTCCAGAATCATTTGCCTCTCCAATTTCACCGTATTTTCAAGAGTCTTACTCACTTCCACCTTTTCCTAATGAACAACCATTTGTCATGAAACGAGTAAAGATTTCTTGTGTGAGTCTACTCTTCCATCACCACACATTTTTGACTCACAATTTCACCATCACTTCCAAGACCACACTTCATCTTTTCATCAAAATAATGAAATCATCACTTGTGAAAAGTTGCTTGAAGACATGACCATTGCTCGAAAAGCTAGAGATCGTGACATAGATTTGATGATCCAAACTCTTCATCATCATCCTATTTCTAAGGTCACTAGCCACTCTGTTAAAATCAAAGAGTCATGTAGTCTTGGAAGTCCAGATTCAAATTTAGCACAATCACCTGAACTTGTCCAAACTTCAGATCCAATTGATACATTGCAAGTTTTTCATTCCCTAAAATTGAACTTGTCCAAACGTCAAATCCCATTGACATTTTGGCAAGTTTTTCATCTCCTAAGACTGAACTTGTCCACACTTCTGATCCAATTTACAATTTGGCAAGTTTTCCTTTTCATGAAATTGAACTTGACCATGATCCTGAACTTTCACTTGATGATTCCAATCTACTTCCTGATTCAATCATGACTTCCATATCCTTACCTGTTTTCAATTTATTTCCTGAGTCAGTATTGGATCCAGTTCCTATCCATGTGAAATTGAATCACCAATATTTGATGATGATCACATTGAACTTGGCCAATTCCATACTTCTGAAAATCCATTGATAAATGGCAAGTTCACATTTTTCTGAAATGAACTACATGAGGAATGTGATCTTGAACCCAAACTCAGTGATTCAATTCTTTTCCTGATTCCATAATGACTCCGGTATCTTTACCTGACTTCAATCTTTTCCAGGAGTCAACCTTGGATCCTTGCCCAATTCACAATGAAGTTGAATCACCCATCTTTGAGGATCATATTGAACTTGCCCAATTCTACACTTCTGAAGATACAATTGACAAATTTGCAAGTTCTCATTTTTGTGGAATTGAACTCAATGAGAAATGTGACTTTGACCCTCAAGTTTGTGATTTAGTTCAAATACCTGAATCATTAATGACTCCTGTTTTGTTACCCAATTTTAGTAACATTTTAGAGTCAGTTTTGATTCCCAACCCTCCTGAACTTGAATCACTAATCTTAGATAGTCACATTCCATCATGGGAAACTGAATGTGGACTTGAGCTTCATTTTCTTGACTTGGACGCAGTTCCTGAATCCATTCCGACTCCTGAACCTTTACTTGACTTCATTCACTTCCCTGAGTCGGTGTTCCTTTCCGAGTCCAAGTCAACCGTTCTATCATTCTATATTCCATTCTGGGACAAGGTAGTTGATAAATTTAACTCAGAAATTATTTTAAGAATTTGGAAATTAGATGGGGGCATGTACATAATAATCTTAAATGCACACATCATTTTTGTGGGTCATATTATTGAGATTTCTGGTGGGTTCCTCAAAACCCAAAGAAAAGTTGATTGGGCCATGTTTTGTGGACCAATCCGACCACCACCGGAACCACCACCTTGAGGTATATTTTTCCTTCCCTTTCTATTTGTTTCATGCATACATATATCACGATGCATTGAGGACAATGCATGAAATAAGTGTGGGGGAGGGTTTACTAACATAGAGTTTTTAGATTTTCTTTCTTTTACATTTCTTTTACAAAAATAAAAAAATAAAAAAAGTATAAAAATAAAAACTTTTTGAAATAAGAGACAAAGTTTGATCTATTTTTAAGAAAATTAAGATGTATCTTAGGAATTAAGAAAGCCTTAATTATGACATCTTAAACCTAGTTGAAATAATAGATCTTGTTGAAAATTATAGGCTAAGTAAGAAAAATTGGTGAGATATTCTTATCTTGAATTTTTTGCCTTAGATAATATGCACTTCACACTTACACATTTCTTGGGATGGAAACAAAGACCAGAATGCCATATAAATAAAAAAAAAAAGAGAAAAAAATATATAAATAAAACATCACCTATTAAGCTGGAGAATTATGCCTCAAGAAGCATGATTATTCACGCCTAACGGTGGTAAAGGAAATAAATAATCCCCTTTAGTTTCGTGGCCTTTTCTACTCGAGACCTTAAACCCGAGGGATGTTTTCTCATCTGGTGCCCTAAGACGTCTGGTTTGGGAGTCATCGGTTAAAGGCTCGCTATAAGGGTAGACTAGAAAGCCTAAACTAAGGGAAGAAAAAAGCATAAAAAGTATATATAAATAAATAAATGGCTTGATGGTTAGAGTTGAAATCCTAGAAATTTTCACAGAGCACGGTGTGCATACTATCTAGGTTTTATGAAAGATAAAGTATTCAATCCAATTTTGAACTCTTACCTTAATAGATAACAAGATCTTGCATGGATACTAAGTTTAAGGGAGAATAATTATAGGTGGACTTATGACCTAGGATCACTTATATTTTCGCAAAAATAGTTTAAAAACATGTCTCTCTTTCAAAATGCATTTTCAAAACACTAACATTTGTTTTCTTTTTTATGGATTTTGTGGGTGTAATCCGCTGAAAACCCTCAGGAGACAACACTCCTCCTCTAGGGTAACCTAGAGGTTTAACGGCTTGTTGCACACGCTCAGTGCAATCGCGTCACCTGCGAAAGTGGTGTAATAAAATTAGTAGCTTAGTTTAGATTTTCTTTTCTTTGTTTTGCTCGGGACGAGCAAAAGAATAAGTGTGGGGGTGTGATTGGTATCCAATATTGCATATTTTACATCATAATTCCCATGCATATTACAAATAAATATGTGATTTTTACTCCTCTTCTCTACATATTTGCAGGTACACACTTAAAGGAGAGATATCCAAATAATCACTTAATTAACCATAATTAAGTGATTAATCAAGATTAAAGATAAAGCCAAATTCAAATCCCAGATCTAGAGAATCCGCGCAACAAACGAAGATTCCAGATATACCACGTGGCTAACAACCTTGTAACTGATCTTCAACAGAAAGATCTGGCTCAACGGCCAGGATCTTGCCGCGATCCGCGGCTTGGGCGCGGCAATCCTAGGGCCGTTGAGCCCCGGATTTTGTGGCAACTACCATGGCTCTCGAAGGTTCTCTCCCATGCTATAAATACTGGACCTTGACCTGCGTACAAAGACTGAATGGAGAAGAGAGGAGATTAGTTTAGTTGTTGTAATTTTCATGTATTTTTCTCTAGGTTTAGTTCTTTAGATCCCTCTTCTTCTCCCTAGAATTCATTGTAAAAGAGAGTGATTGTGAGGGAGAGAGCTTGTGTAATCAAGGATGACAACTTGAAGCAATAAGGATTGATCCATCCTCCTTCCTCTACTTGAAGCTTGGTTCTAGTTTTCTTGCATTCTTTAATTGCTTTCTTTATTGCTTTCTTTAATTACTTGCAATTTACTTCATGCTTTCTTATATTTTTCTTATGGCTTGTTGTAGCTAATTTTCCTACCATGTACTAGTTTACTACTAGCCTTGCCATCTTCACTAACTCATGGGTGATTGCTTTTCTTCATCTTGCAAGTGTATGATCTTCTCTTCTCCGACGGTTAAACCACCGTCATTCAAGTGAGAAAGTAATTAGGTCAACACGCGAGACGAATCCACGCCGATGGAGTGACAACATGAGGCAAGCCTTCACTATCACGGAGTTTGGTAAGAATTGGTAAGGTAGTAAGGTAAGCTAGTCATGGTTCTCTTTCATCCAAGTCTTTCATTTCTTTTCTTGTGAATACCAAATCCTCTTCTTGATTTCTTTTCCGACGATTTCCACCATGAACATATCCATCTTTTCTTAGTTTCTTTTTCATTTGCTTCATTAAGTTTATAAGCAAGAGAAGAATACTCGTTTAACAACTTCACTACCACACGTCAAAGCTTCCATCGCGAGCTCTCCCTGAGAATCGACTCGGTATAGTCCTATACTATAACGGAGACAAGAAAGGGTACATCAAATACATTTACTACATAATAAGTATACCTTTTTAGTCTAATCAGTGTGTAGAATAAAAGGGTGTAGAGTTCTAATTTAATGTAAGTTACAAAGTATTATGACAGGTCAGAGCAAGAATTACACTATTAATATGTTAGAATCTAAACTTTCTCATGCAACAATTATGTGATTTGTTTTGCAGGAATTGGACAATTCTTAACTTTTTCAGAAATTTATTACATTAGTAATTTAGACAATAAGAATTAAGTCATTTCTAATGTAATGTCACTATATCATGAAACAAGTATTGGATGTAATAAACAAACAAAGCAGGAATTATTTCTTTTGCATGAATCTACTTTTTAATTAACTTGCAGTCAAGTGACAAGAGTTTAAATATTATAGTAATTAGAAAAAAATTAATTACAAGAAATCGATTATTGTAAGAATAGAACATGTAATAATCTGAGAATGTTATTAAAAGAATTTCAATATGGTAATATCTTGTAAGAATTTTGTAATAATTTAACAAAATAAGATTTGCCATAATCTAATGAAATACATCTTATAATTAAAATAATTCAACAAGATATTTTGAAAATTTAAGAAGTTAAGATCTTGTAAATAATTTTAATAGATCTTATAAAATTTAAAAGAGAAGATCTTGTAAATAATAAATTCTTTTAAAACTTTAATCGAATAAAATCTTACAAGAATTAAACAATTATACTTAGCCAATTTATTACAAGAAGCAGCAGTTAATTAAATAATGCATGTATGTATAATCTTGCAATAAGGGTTTATAATAATTTATAAATAAGACAAGATCTAAGATAATATAAATTATCTTGTAAAATTTCTCTTTGTAACGAAAATCATTAAATAAGACGTAGTGAAATAATTGAATAATTTTGTAATGAAAAGAATACGGTTATGTAAAGATTTTTCTAAGATGTTGTATTGCAATATTTTGCCTTGTAATAATTAGAACAGATGAATTTTCCTTAGCAAGATTTTGTAAAAGATAAATTTGGTAGGATGCAAATTTTTCTTTTAAAATTTATCGAAATTACTTGTGGTAAGAATATAAATAATTTTCTATAATTTTCAAGAATAATTCTCTAATTGCATATAATTTTAATGCATGAAACAGATAAGTAATTAATTGCATGAAACAGGTATTGCATTAAAAGTTTAATTAAAGTGCAAGAATAATTTTCTAAATTTAATAGCAACAAAATTATCAAAGAATAAAATCTTTCTTCTAGATTGTTGGATATAAAACAATATTTCTAAATTTTAAAACATGCAATATATTAATTAAACAAATCAAACTTTTTGTTTGTCCTAAACACGCTACTAATGTAAAAGAAATTAAAAAAAATAAATTTGCTGGCCTGGGGTGACGTAGTCGTGCAGAAGCACTGCCTAAGAAGAAAGATTGATGGTTCCTCGCCCGGACCTTGAAGTGACCACCTCTTCTAACGGTAAAAACTCCCACGGAAAACCACTAGCACGATGAAGAAGCTGCCTAGAAAAATGAAGATAATGAACAAAAAAAATTTCTTTAACGCTGAAGCCATTCTCACGAAGAGTAAGCTTCCGGTTTCTTTTTAAGATAAAGATAGAAATGTGGTGCGTCTCTTTTTGTTAGAGGGAGGGTCTATTATACGTTTCAAACCCCCAGTAGTTATAACTGCAAGAGATTTTCATGATCACATGATTGGATGGTTAAGAGTTTTCTCACTCGATGTGGGATCTAGTTAGACTTGATCAAAGTTGACTTGGTAAAATAAATAAATAAATAAAATTTGAAACTAAAGCTTTTATTTAATTTCTAAACTCAAAAAATTCCAACAGCTATCACCTTACTATTAGTTTTCCTAAGCTTCTCTCTATGTAGAAAGAACGCACCCACACACAAAATATACCACATCCTCACAAAAAATGGCCTGAGGCACAATTAATTGATGACTTGCTAATTATTCATCAAAAAGGGAAAGTACAAACGATGACTCATTTTGTAAACAATCATATGTAAATTGATAGTTAATACACCTTATTTTGATTTAACTTGAGGGGATCTTCTTAAGAAAAACAATATGTGTTGCCTTTTTGGGTTTTTTTTATCATGGCTTGTTTTAACTTTAATGTATTCCATATTGTTCCATATTTTTGTGCATGATCGCGATAAGACTTGACATTTAAGATTGTCCACGTTGAGTGATCATGATTATGTTTTATGATGTGCGTGTATTATATAGGTAACCTATATAATGACACGTGTTCATGCTCCATCTTCTTCAATTGAATTGTTTGGAAGTTTGATGTTTAATTGATTACTGGGTGGGTTGCTTTACAGATGTGAGCGAGTAATAGAGATATGCAGTGATGATATGGTGTTTAGTCCGTAGTAACTATATTTGCTTTATCAAATGCTATTGCATGTATTAGGAGTAAATTTGCTACGTTGCAACCCCCTCTGAGTATTGGAGACCAGCAGTGGCAACCATTCCTAAGGGTTATGGAGACAACCTATGTAATTCATTCTTTATATTGCACGGCATTTATGATGATCCAGCACCAATTCTGAGCCCTATGTCATCCAAGCACAACAACTCTGCATTTATTCATATTAAGTAGAATCAGTGCTGAAGGAGTACCCACAACGTCATCTTATTCAATGACGAAAGGTAATATCATGTAAGTGTGTTTGTATTAATCCTACACACTTACACATAACACATACATGCACAGAAAATACATCCACACCCACAAACACACACCCCAAAAAAATTATTACACTCTGCCACACACATACACACACATGCACACACGCACACATGCAAAAACATACACAAACCCCAAAAAAATTACACACATACACACACACACACAAAACACACACATACACATGCATATGAGCACACCCAAAAAAAATTGCATACACACACAAACAAACACCTCCCCACACCCAACAAAAATAAATACACACAAAAAGAAAAAAAATTCACAGACACCTACACACACACACACTCAATATACACACATGTATATACACGCCCCCCCCCCCCCCCCCCACGCCCCCCCTAAAAAAAAACACGCACACTCACACAGACATGCACGCACGCGCGCGCACAAATACACACACCCCATATACACACACCTAAAAAATACACACACACAAACACACTTAATAGGCACACATACATACAACTAAAGAACACATACAAATCCATCCTTAACAAATAAAAAAATACACAAAAATAAGCACACACACAGCGACATGCACACACAACAAACACACACACAAAAAAAAATACACACCCCACAACCCAAGGATATATACACACCCACACCGGCACACAACCATACACACCCAAACCTCCAAAGAAAATAGACACACACACACACATACAGACATGTATACACACATACTGTTGGTTTCTGGAATCAATCTGACAACTAATCAATATCACTGAAATATCAACAATCTAATTGGCTAGGTCGGTTAATATCAGGTGGGAGGTTTTCCGTTCAATAGAACGTTCCTTAATTTAAGAACCACCTTTCAATTTCCTTTCTTGGTTAAACACCAATTAGACTGGAGTGAGGTACGCTTAAAGAGAATCTCCTTAAGACAATTACGTCCCCGCACCGGTGCTAACGGGTTACTGGACGCTGGTCTCCCAAGATACAACACTCCTTCACGGTATTTGGATCACTACCAAATCACCGTACGGTCGAACCGTAGTTAATCAGTACCTTCACAGGATTATTGAAGCAGCGGGACAAAGACAAATTTTGAGAGAATATTTGCCTTTACTTTGGAGGAGCACCCACTGTAGAGGAAGAAGGTTGAAGAATTTCTTCTTCGGAAGTCCCAGATTCAGACAACAATTCTATTAAAGAATCTGTTAATTTTCTGAGCCCTCTTTCAGAAGAAATTTAGCAGAATCTCTTTTGGAAGTCGCTTCGGAAACTGAATTTCCCACTTCCCGTTGGAAGTTACTTTAAGACAGAACTTCACTGCAGTCCCAGTTCAGAACGCAGAGAGAGCCTTCAGAACACAGAGAGAGATGAGTTTTTGGTTTTTGCGTGTCTTAAAATTGAGAAAACGGAGCGCTATTTATAGCACTCCGGGAGGGGCAATATGGTCCGAACCCATCCAACAGTTGCAACGGTTCGGTTCAACCGCCGCAACCGTTGGCGGGGCGGTTCGGATCCGGATAACGGAGCGGGTATGCTCCGCGCAACCCATACCTGTGAGACCCGGTTCAAAAAGAACCAGGCCGGGTAGGGAACTCGCACCCAGACCCGGACCCGGACGCGGGCCCGGGCCCGAGCCTGAGCCCGGCCGGCGTTGGACGCCGCCGCCAGCGGCGGTGAGCGCGACGCATGTGCGGGCATGGTTTCCTCCCAATCGCGCGTGTGAAAACTCCAAGTACCCAAAGGGCACGCTCTTTGTTCCCAATTTTCTCTTTTTAAACACTACGAACTTCCATCCCATGGCCAATGTGAGACTAATGCCTTTAGCTACTTTTAGTCCCATTTTGGCTTTGAATTAAGCAATCCTTAGACTTGAATATCTCATTCATTCGAAGTTGGAATTGAACATGTGAATATACCACGTTCATCCCCAATGGAAGGAGAACACACTCCAACCATCATCCAATTGATTCGATCAACGAATCTCGCCGTAATTCAATTCAAAGATTCACATATATTCTTCATATACCCAACAATCCCCCCAAGGAATGGAGATTCAAGGAATTGACACACAAAGAGACTGACTCTATTGTGAAAGGTACTTTAGAAAAGAAACTGCATTAGGATAGGTGAACTAGGTCTTGAACCTTCCATAGCGAAAACTTTATCGGACTTACTGGATAATCAGTGAACTAGGTCTTGAACTGTTAGCCGTTATTGTAAGCCAAGTCAACAAGCTTCACACAGTGACTTTCCAAATTAACTTTGATTCTCGGTTGTGTCTATTTTGGCCCTGGACATTCTTGGTTTCAGAGAGTATCTTTAGGGAATAACAGCCTCCATAGAATTTTCCAAAGAGTCGACCCAACTCTATACTCACATAGGTGATCGTCTTATTAAGAGTAGTCTACTCTACTCCACTTATTTAGTAACAAGATGTAGACATCATTAAAAGCGTTAAGCTTATCCTTAATCCACTTATAGAAAAGCACTATGTGCACCTTAGGAATGGATTGGAGTCAAGTTCCCAAGTGCTTACTTGCTGAGTCAATCATAAATAGTTTTTCCTCTTGAACTTAGTCCGTGGGATCTCCAGTCGCTAAGTGAGGTTTCCATTAAGCTGACCCGGTAAGGTTAGGCTTTTAGACCCATTCCCCTCGATGCGCAGTTTATACGCTCTCCACTTAAATCTTTAGTAAGCGGATCCGCTAAATTATCTTTTGACGAGACAAAGTCAATAGAGATAATTCTATTTGAGAGCAACTGCTTCACAGTATTATGTCTACGACGAATATGTCTAGACTTATCGTTGTATATAACATTTTATGCCCTAGATATAACTGCTTGATTATCCCAGTGTATGCATTTAGCGGGCACTGGCTTTTGCCAGAATGGTATATCTCTAAAAATTGTCGAAGCCATTTTGCTTCTTCTCCGGCCTTATCTAAGGCTATGAATTCCGATTTCATAGTGGAACGGGCAATACATGTTTGCTTGGAAGATTTCCAGGATACCACTGCTCCTCCTAGAGTAAATACGTATCCGCTAGTTGATTTTGATTCCTTAGAATCTGCAATCCAATTAGCATCACTGTATCCTTCAAGTACAGGTGGATACTGTCCATATCTCAAGGCATATTCCTTGATATGTGATACGTAACCCAATACTCGTAGTAAAGCAGTCCAATGTTGATCACTAGGATTGCTAGTGTATCTGCTTAACTTGCTTACAACGTAAGCAATATCGGGTCTAGTGTAATTCATCAAATACATTAGACATTCGATAATCTGAGAATACTCCAACAGGCGTATTCCAGTTCCTGTATTCTTATGAAGGTGGATGTGTGGGAGAAAAAGATTAGTATTCTCTTTTATCCCATGATCCTTGAATCTTTCTATCATCTTCTACACGTAGTGAGATTGAGATAGACTGATTCCATCTGGTATTTTGGTGATTTTAATTCCTAAAATTACATCAGCAACCCCCAGATCCTTCATGTCAAAACTGTTAGATAACATTCTTTTATTGGACTTAATAATTTCAATATTAGTCCCAAGTATCAACATGTCGTCTACATAAAGACAAACAATGATACATGCATTTCCAACTGTTTTAGTGTAAACACACTTATCGCATTCATTGATAGTGAATCTATCTTTGATCATGACGCTATCAAATTTCTCATGCCATTGTTTTGGAGCCTGCTTTAGACCGTATAAGGATTTTATCAATTTACATACTTTGTGTTCTTGGCCTTTGACTATAAATCCTTCAGGTTGCTCCATATATATTTCTTCATTTAATTCACAATTTAAGAATGCAGTCTTGACATCCATTTGAGGGATATCTAAGTTATGCAATACTGCAATTACAATCAACATCCGAATGGATGTTATTTTTGTTACTGGTGAATAAGTATCGAAGTAGTCAAGTCATTTTGTTGATAACCCTTGGCTACCAATCTAGCCTTGTACTTATCGATAGATCCATCGGGTTTTAATTTTCTTTTGAAAATCCACTTACACCCAATTGGTTTACTGTCAGGAGGCAAGTTTACCAATTCCCAAGTATAATTACTTAGTATGGATTCTATTTCGCTATTTATAGCTTCTTTCCACATTTGTGCTTATGGGGTTGACATAGCCTCTTTAAATGTTTGAGGCTCGCTTTCAATAGCGTATGCTATGAAATCTGGACCAAAAGATTTTGAGATTCTAGATCTCTGACTTCTTCTTGGTTCAATTTCCGCATTACAGTCGGTTCCTCGGGGCTTTCGTCCCTGAATGCCATCTTATGTGTTCTTTTCCCAGAAGTCTTATCTGTTTCCATTTTATATGAAAAAATATCTTCAAAGAACACAGCATCTCTAGATTCGATAATCATGTTTACATGAATATCTGGTATCTCTGATTTATGAACCAGGAATCTGTAGGCACTACTATTCAAGACATAGCCTATGAATATGCAGTCCATAATTTTTGCTCCCAACTTAGTCTTTTTAGGTAATGGTGCTAGTACCTTTGCAAGGCACCCCCACATTTTGAGGTAATGGTAGAAAGGTGTCCTTCCATGCCATAACTCGAATGGTATAAGCCAAGTTTTTTGTTGGGTATTCTGTTTAGAATATAATTTGCAGTTAATAGAGCTTTCCCCCACAAGTTCTGCGGAGTTCCAGAACTTACGAGTATGAAATTGACCATCTCCTTCAAAGTTCTGTTCTTCCGTTCAACAATTCCATTTTGCTGAGGAGTATGATGCTGTTGTTTGATGGATTATACCAAATTTAGCACATAACTCACTAAAATCATTTGATTCATATTCTCCGCCTCTATCGGATTTTAGAATCTTGATATTCTTGTTGAGTTTATTCTCAACCTCGGCTTTATATGTTATAAACATATTTATTGCCTCATCCTTACTGTTTAAAAGATACACATAACAGTATCTTGTACAGTCATCAATAAAAGTAATAAAATATTTTTACCGCCTCTAGTTGGCATAAACTTCAAGTCACACAGATCGCTATGAATTAACCCTAAAGGTTCTGTATTTCGATCAATTGAGTGAAATGAAATTTTTGCCAACTTGGCCTCAACACAAATCTCACACTTGCGAATTTCTTCTAAGTTGCGTTTAGGAACATATTCTAGATTAGACAAGTTCTTTAAAGACTTGTAAGTTACATGCCCTAATCTAGCATGCCATAAAGTAAGAGACTCAAGTAAATAAACAGAAGATTTTCCTTTATTATAAGCTTCGTGGTACAAATACACAGACTTTTTATCTACCACTGCAACATTGGCTTTAAAAAGTCCATCAACAAGATAACCCTTTCCCACATACATCCCTCCCTTAGTAAGTACAAATTTATCAGATTCAAAAATCATTCTAAATTTTTTCGTACTAAGTATTGATCCAGAGATCAGATTCTTGCGGATATCTGGAACATGTAGCACATCGTTAAGAGTAAGCTCTTTTCCAGATGTCCACTTCAGGATGACCTTACTTTTTCCTTCAACCTTTGAGACGGCTGAGTTTCCCATGAATAGTTGCTCATCTTACTCTAGTTTTTTATATTCAGAAAATAATAATTTCTCAGAGCAGATGTGCCGAGTGGACTCAGTGTCTACCCACCAATTCTTATTGTTGGTTGTCAGGTTCACTTCTGACACCACAGCTGAAAGGCTTGGCGACGCATGGTTGGTCAGGTTTGCCTGTGGATGGCTTTTCTTTTTCTTTTTGAGACGGCTGCGACATTCATTCGCCTTATGCCTTTCTTTGTTGCAGATGTAAGCGCATGTTCTTGCCTTCTTGGACCTTGCCTTTGTACCCCTGAGAAGTCTTCTTCCGCTTTAAGCCTTTGGAAGTAGACGCTTTCCCCTTTGAGTCTTCGATCACATTGGCTTTGGTTTCATAGGAGTTCTTACTGCTCCTTTCTCGGACTTTCTGTTGTCCTCCTGGATTCGAAGCCTCACAATGAGATCTTCCAACTTTAGCTCCTTTCGCTTGTGCTTCAGATAGTTCTTGAAATCTCTCCACGCAGGTGAGAGTTTCTCCACGATAGTAGCAACCTGAAAGGTTTCAGGTAGAATCATACCTTTGGCTTCTATCTCGTGCAAGATAAGTTGGAACTCTTGTACCTGACTGATTACAGTCTTGCTGTCCACCATTTTGTACTCCTGAAATCGTCCTATGACGAACTTCTTGGTACCAGCATCCACAGTCTTGTACTTCTTGTCAAGACTGGCCCATAACTTCTTTGCCGTTGCGATAGGACTGTAGACATTATAAAGAGAGTCATCCAGTCCATTTAAAATATAATTTCAGCAAAGGAAGTCACCTTGAGTCCATGCATCGACTGCAAGGACTGAGTCCCGATCAATTCCGGGTTCTGGTGGATCTTCTTGCAGGAATTTGGCCAGATGAAGAGTGGTCAAGTAGAAGAGCATCTTCTGTTGCCACCTCTTGAATTCTGTGCCGTCAAATTTTCCTGGCTTCTCCGGCTTCGGGTTAGGAAGTGGAGAAGGCATCAAAGCTTGTAACTGCATGTTTGGTGCCTACTAGAGCTATCTTGATTAGTCTCAGACATTTTCTGCAAGTTCAAGCAGAACAGAAGTAAGAAACTTCAATACGTAATTGTCTTAAGATTGTTAGTTTCTGGAATCAATCTGACAACTAATCAATATCACTGAAATATCAACAATCTAATTGGCCAGGTCGGTTAATATCAAGTGGGAGGTTTTTCGTTCAATAGAACGTTCCTTAATTTAAGAACCACCTTTTAATTTTCTTCCTTGGTTAAACACCAATTAGACTGGTAAAATCAGTCTCAAAATACTGAATATCAATATATCCCTGTATAAAGAAATCAGTTCACTTATACAGTACTTGGAGTGAGGTAAGCTTAAGCGAATCTCCTTAAGACAATTACGTCCCCGCACCGGTTGCTAACGGGTTACTGGACGCTAGTCTCTCAAGATACAATACTCCTTCACGGTATTGGATAGCACTACCAAATCACCGTACGGTCGAACCGTAGTTAACCAGTACTTCACAGGATTATTGAAGCAGCGGGACAAAGACAAATTTCGGGAGAATATTTGCCTTTACTTTGGAGGAGCACCCACTGTAGAGGAAGAAGGAAGGTTGAAGAATATTCTTCTTCGGAAGTCCCAGATTCAGACAACAATTCTATTAAAGAATCTGTTAAATTTTCTGAGCCCTCTTTCAGAACAATTTAGTAGAATCTCTTTTGGAAGTCGCTTCGGAAACTGAATTTCCCACTTCCCGTTGGAAGTTACTTCAAGACAAAACTTTACTTCAGCCCAGTTCAGAACGCAGAGAGAGAGAGACGAGTTGGTTTTTTGTATGTCTTAAATTGAGAAAACGGAGCGCTATTTATAGCGCTCCGGGAGGGGCAATATGGTCCAAACCCATCCAACAGTTGCAGACAGCCATTGGTGGGGCGGTTCGGATCCGGAAGCATACCCGCACAACCCATACCCGTGAGACCCGGTTCAAAAAGAACCAGGCCGGGTAAGGAACCCAGACCCGCACCCAGACCCAGACCCAGACCCGCACGGGCATGGTTTCCTCCCAATCGCGCGCGAAAACTCCAAGTACCCAAAGGGCACGCCCTTTGTTCCCAATTTTCTCTATTTAAACACTACGAACTTCCATCCCATAACCAATGTGAGACTAAATGCCTTTAACTACTTTTAGTCCCATTTGGCTTTGAATTAGGCAATCTTTAGACTTGAATATCTCATTCATTCAAAGTCGGAATTGAACATGTCAATATACCACGTTCATCCCCAATGGAAGGAGAACACACTCTAACCATCATCCAATTGATTCGATCAACGGATCTCGCCGTAATTCAATTCAAAGATTCACATATATTCTTCATATTCCCAACACATACTACATGATCCATCATGTACCTAAGAATTGATGCATTCATGCTTTTTTTTTCCTTTCTTACTTTTGTCTTGGATTTGTTGATATTGAGAAATCTTGTTTGAATATTGTATATTCAATTTCTGCGAATTAGATACAGGTTTCTTGTGAATATATACATGGTCTTTGAATATATACACATAATTTTTTATTGTGATATACAACATACACGGGTTATAATTTTGAATTAGATATAATTTTGTTGTGAATATATGCATATTTGTTTTTATATGTTGCTTGCATGCTCTTTAATCGCATTGCGGCTGTTGCCGTTGTGAGCAGCGGTAGCAGACAACAACAACAGTTGCTGGCTGCGAGCAACACCAGCGCAGCAGCAACCACAACACCAACAGCTAGCAGCACCGCGACAGAAGCTGTTGGCTAGCAACAGTGGGTTACGCTGGCTATTACTGCAGCAGCACACAGAAGCAGGGTTAAAAAACTAGCTTTGTTGAATGGGAATGATAAGCTTAGTGGGGGTATTCACAATTTGCCTTTTTTCTTCTTCAATATGCAACCAACCACCACATAGAAGAAGGAATAGAAGGAAGAGAGTTCTTCCTTCTTCCATTTTTGTCAAAAAAAAAATAATTGAAAAGCTTAGTATCACAATGTTTGTAGAGAATTCTTGTTTAGTTTTTTTAATTAGAAATAATAGTGAAGTAATTTGATTTGATATTAGAAATAAATATTATTTTATTAGTTTCAATTTATGAATTTTAGTTTTATAAATAAGAAAAGTATATAAGGTAGATCTTTTTTGCTTTTATAACATTTTTATAACAATTCAGAGACAATAATGTAATTAAACTGAAAAAACATAGTTGTATCTAAGGCATTTCCAATTTTTTATTCAAAACAAAAATATAAAGTATTCTCATTCGAAGTATGCAAAAATAGACTGCAAAATAGACTTCGTAATGGAAAAGAAAGATGTTTTTTTTTGCACTACACAACCTTAGCAAACTCTACTACATCAAAATTCATCGTTGCATCCACGTTTTGGAAAACGTCCATTATTGTCTAACATCTTCATTTATTATCTTGATTTTTGTAAAACCATTACATTTTCATAACATTAATCGATTATTTTATCAAAACTGACTGAAAGGAGGTTTTTCTCTCGTGACTTCTTCACAAATTTTGTCTGTCTGTTCGTCCATCCGTCTCCCTTCTCTCTCTCTCGCCCTCCACCTCTCCCTCCCTCTTCCCCCTTCCCTCTCTCTGGCTCTTTAGCTCTCCCCTCTTTTCCTATCCCTGCTTCCCCTCTTCCCTCTCTCCCTCTCTCTAGCTCTCATCCCCCTGTCTTCCTCTTTCTATCTCATCACGTCAGTCAATTTTTGACCACAATGATGATATACTAGTGTAAATAAAGTAAAAACAATATTTTCTAAAAATTTGCTCTTTTTTTTACACCCCCTAAATTTTTCCTTTTCCTCCTCTTACTCTTTTTTATACCACCAAGCCTAACGCCGCAACGGCCGTGAGCTCGCAAACCCCTACTTGAACCCCTGTTTTTCTCCTTCCGCCGAAAACAAACTCACAAAAAAACTCCAGGTAAAAAAACTCAGAGGGCCTGTTTGTTTCGTTGCAAAACGTCGCAAGTCGTAAGTCGTAAAATGAGAATGGAAAAAGTGAACTGTAGCAGAGAAAATATATTGTGTTTTACGGTGTTTGGTGATAAAGTGAAGTGTAAATGGAAAAGTATATTGTATTTTATGGTGTTTGGTTGATAAAGTGAAAGCGTAAATGGTAAAGTATATTGTGTTTTACGGTGTTTGGTTGGTAATGTAAAAGTGTAAGTGGAAAAGTTGACCACAAAATTAACTATAGCAGTGATTTAAATATTATAAATACTATTAAATTAAATCTACTATTGTAAATTAAATTGTATTAATAAATTTGAGATAAAAATTAATAATCTTAATATTTTATTTATAACAATAATATTAATAAAATATTAGTATAAATAGTAAAATATTACTAAAATATTAACTAAATAAATAATATAACATTTTAAGAAAATCTAAAGAACATTAAAAAATTTTAGAATACTAATAAATATTAAAAAATGTTACAACAATAATAAAATATAGTTATAACATTATAATATTAAAAATACTTGAAAATTATCATAATATAAATTGTATTATAATATTATTGTAATATTATAGAAATATAAAATTAATAAAGTAAATATAATTATAATTTAATAATAAATTATCATTATAGTATTATTATACTGAATTATTATTACAATATTAACATAATAAAATATAAATATATAATAAAATATATTATGATATTAATAAAGTAATTTTTTTATATTAAAAATAAATAATTAAAATATAGTAATTTTATATTAAAGTATAATACTGTTATATAATAAATATTAACTCTAAATAAAATAATAAAAATGGAATAAGTATTAATAAATAATAAAATATTAAATTAAAATATTAAATTAAAATAGTAAAATATTAAATATTAAAACAATAAAAAAAGTTAAAGATTAAAAATATAAAATAATTAAATAATTAATAAGAAATTGAACACTATAAAATATTAAATATTTAATAATATTTAATTATATATTGATTATCAAGTAACTGTTTGAACTGTAAGTGTACTACAAGTGAGAGTTACATGACCACAAAATTAACTGTAGCAACTGCAAGTGGGAAAATATGAGTGTAAAAGTGAGATTTACATGACCACAAATTTAACTGTAGCAACTGTAAGTGGGAAAAGAAGAGTTACAAAAGTGTTTGCATTTTATATTTTGCAAACGAAACCAAACAACTATAAATGTAAAGTTGCAAAACTTTTTGCATTTTGTAAATGTTTGCACAACTTACCAAACACGCCCAGAATCACAACCGTCCCGCCCCTCTCTAATGGCGCGCCTCCTCCGCCCCCTTCGAAGATCCCTCCCCCTCCTCAATCACCGCCACTCTCGTCCCTACATCGCCTTCCACGACAACCTCCTCCGCATCCTCAACAACGAGCTCACCTATCTCGCCGACTACCGACCCCCTCTCCAGGTAAACCCTAACCCTAACCCCAACTCCCCTCATTTCCCTCCATTTTGTAAACCTAACTAGCCCCTCTCTCTCTCCAAAAGCCCCCTCCCTCTTTCAGGTCATTCTCCATCAAGGACAGCCCAGGCGAGCAGTGGATCCGCCTGCAGAGCAAGAACCCTTGCAGGAACGAGGAGATCAAGATCGACGCCACGATGTTCGACGGCGTCGCTCCGATTCCTCAGGCGAAGAAGGCGATTTACGAGGGGGAGGTGCGATTGCACTTGAGTCTTGTTGTTGAGGTATCTAAAGGGGAGGATTTGGACTCAGTTCTGGTGTTCGTTTGCTCGGCCTGGCCGGAGTCGCTCGAGGTGCAGAAGGTGTTCCCGCTTGGGAAGAGGACGGCGAGGGTTCAGCCTTATATGGGGCGCAATTTCAAGTAATCTTCTATAAAAATGTTGACTTTGAATTCTTTTGTTGAATTTATTTATGAACTGCGGGAATTCAGGATTTAGGTTTAATAACTTTCAAAAACTTTGAGGTTATGATGGTTCTTGGAGTTTATGATAAAAAAATCTAATAAATATTTAGAATCAAAAGATATTAGCCTTAGGTTTGAGATTTTGAGGTTCAGCATAAAAATATTGGATGTATAATTAAGTCTAATTATTTAACCATTCTGGTAGTTTTTTGAAAAAAATATGTTGTAATTTATAAGTACTGTTCAAACATATGAAAAGAATTTTTTTTAGACAAATTCAAACAATTGTTATAACATTCAAAGCTAGAAACAGAATAAGTTTTGAATAGGAGATGGTATAAATTGTTACCTTTTAGGATAAAAAATAAAAATACTTTTTATTCAGTGAATAGATAATTTATTTTCTCTAGAAACTTAGAGCATTCATTTGTGGGTGGACAGGGAGTTGAGCAAGGAGATGAAAAATATGTTGTAATTTATAAGTACTGTTTGAAAGCGTGAAAAACTTTTTTTTTAAACAAATTCAAACAATTGTTAGAATCTTGTAAGCTTGAAACAGAATAAAGTTTTCAATAAGAGATGGTATGTATTGTTAAAAAATAAAAAAACTCTTTATGCAGTGAATAAATAATTTATTTTCTCTAGGAAAAGCATTGATTTGTTGGGTGGGCAGGGAGTTGAGCAAGGAGGTGCAAAATGCTGTGCTCGGTTACTTAGAGGAAAGGGAGGTTGATGATGAGCTTGCCGAGTTTCTACATCAGTACATGGCAAACAAGGACAAGGCAGAGCTCCTTCGGTGGATGAAGACTGTTGAGTCCTGTGTCCAGAAGTAGACAGGTTCTTTGGTCTTTTATTTATCTCATTTTCTCATCTTTATGTCATTTTGTTGTGGGTTTCCATTCCCTCGAGAACAGTTTGATGATTCAGTCAACATACATATTTAACAATGAAGTTGAAGAACCTTGTTCTTCTGAAATTCATTTTGATTTTTCTGTTCCAATTTCTTTGGGTTAAAGATTGCAAGGTGATGAATCTCTAAGGGAAAGAGCAGTAGGGAAGTTTCTTTCTGTGTTATGGTATGTTGAGATTAACAAAAGGGATCCATGTATTAATACCCTTTTCAGGGTGAAACCGTAATTAATGAGTGAGTTCTATATGGTGTACAATTTTCTTTCCCTGTTCTTATTCTTTTGTTTTTAGTTTTGGATGATTGTTCTACAACATGAATATCAAGCATGTTCTTATTCTTTTGTTTTTAATTTTGGATGACTGTTCTACACCATGTATATCTAGCATGTTATCATCTTTTGTTTTTAGTTTTAGAGCGACAGTTCTGTATTTTGTTTTCAGTGCAATTTTCACATCATCACACCTACATTTCTGTTATTGGCCATAATAGAACTTGGCAACATTTCAAACATGAGTGAACCTGCCGAAAGGAGAACTTTAAAGCTCATTGCATCCTATTAGTTGAGCATTGGCATCCTTGTGGTGGATTTTTAGGACCACTTATTACTATTTTGTAAACATGGGGGGAGAATGGCCCTGACTGGAGGCACAGAATGATTCTCAGACTATAGGAATGCTCCAACATTCTTAGTTGATATAAGTTTCAGTCACTTCCTTTATTAAATATATGAATGGTTAAGGGCTATCATTTATTTTTATTTTTCAATATCTCACCTTTGTATTGTGGAAGCAATAGCTTGAAGGGTCCATTGCAGAGTAATCTCAGCTTATAAAATTAACATTTATCAACTTCCTTGCCAAGTTAATTCATATCTGGATAAAGTTTGGTATCTACAAGTATGAGTATTGTGTCACTACATATGTTGTAGGATCCTTCTAATATTTTTAACGAAGACTTCTGAATTCATGATAAATAATCACACACCTGCACACCAACTCTCCAAAATTTGTTATGTTACCATCTTATGCTCTTTTTCTGACTCTACCTGTTGTTTTGTTGAAAAAGATAATTAAAATAGGCATGACTCAAGATAAAAAAAATTTATAAACAACATTGTAAGACATAGATAACTTAGACCTATGGTCATATGGATTTGTACCATCACTCTTCTACATATAATGTGGTATTTTTAGTTGGTGGTTACTTGTCATCATGTTAAATTTTTTTTGCATCTGGGAATAATTCGTCCAGGGTTAGAAGATCAGAAATTCACAATTGGATTTGGAAATCGTCGGCAAAGTTAATTACAAAATTTTAGACATAAGCTGTAGAATTATGCGTAATATATGTAATTATAATAAAGTAATTAGACTCTCACAAACATGCATGGTGATCTTGGTGTGCCAGTCATGTTGCTCTATTTTAAACTAAGAATTGCCAATTTCGAAACCCATTAAAAATTAAACTATTAAAAAATGCAGGAAAATGTGAATTGTTCACACCTATTATTGCAGTTTATTTGGTAAAAACCCAGTTAACCAAATAAAAAATAATGGATCAATTTGGTTTTTTCGTGATTCACAAATTATTTGCAATTTTATGAATAGTTTTTGATTTATTTGAAGATGCTTGTCACCACTATTTCTTGTTAGCTTAACCAATGATTAGCAATCGGGTTGGATAGGATTGGGTTTAGGTTGGGCCAATTTTGAGTCAACTCATATGTAGCTGAACCTAACCCGATCTGATTATTAGTGGATCAAAAGCTTCCGTTCAAAAATTTCTATTAATTTTCTTTAAGAAAAACATGTATTTCAAAGAGGGGATTAATTTATTTTTTTGAATTTTGTAGCATTTATTTGCTTTATTTAATTTAGGAAAGAAACAATTCAATCTTTTCATTAAAATCTGTAAGCCATTGCAAATTTAATCATGTTTGCCATGGTTAAAAGATTCTAATGAAAAAAATGAAGCGAACCAATTCTCCCTTATATTAATTCAACAAATAAATGCTACAAAAATAGAAGACAAATTGATGCAGACATCTAGCACACATGACACGCCACGGATCGATCTAATTTTTGTTTGGAGTCTGTATTTTATTTATTTATTCTGCTTCATGCTTGTTAATCTAATGATCTTGATATTGCAAGTGCGACTGAACAAGTTAATTGATCAATGCGTTGGATTTCTTGAGATTAGAATTATCTAGATTACACTTGCAAAGCATTGTTAAATTCATCTTGTTATATTAATAGTTTGGGTTATTTCCTACCGAAGATTATAAATTTGGTGAAACGTTATGGAATTCAAGTTTATCACTGATTAACCACATTATAGGGTTCCCATTTCACATCAATTTGGTATCAGAACCAGTTTAGATAGGAAACTTCCATTAGGTCTAGAAAAAATTTGAGTTTTGTTTACGCATTTATTAGGAAAATTTGTTTTGTTTTCTTTGACATAATTTTTTTAAAAAAATGGCATATATAGGAAGTTCCACATCCCTACTATAGACGTCCCAATGTTTGATGGTCATATAATTATCTGGTCAATCAGATCTTCAAAATTTTCTAGATTGGGTAGACATCATAGATAGGTATCTCACACAGTACCCATTTTTTGAATATGAGAAAGTCAAGTTTGCTATCACGAAACTGACTGGAGAAGCTAGCCAATATTGAACCGATTTAAAATTAATGAGAGCATCTCGTGATCAAGAATCAGTAAACACTTGGTCTTACATGAAGGACGAACACAGGGGTAAATATGTGCCACCATATTACACAAACATTTTCTTGACAGATGATGCAAAATTTTCTAAGGCAACAAATCTGCCAAGGAATATGTTAACAAATTTGACGAGTTTTTCAATCGTTATAATATCCTAGGCAGACAGAGTAACGTCCTAGTCTTTTCCCAATTTTGTGTTAGACTGCCAATAGACCTAGAACATGAGATTTGTAAACGTGGATTCACTGATCTTAAAAGGGCTTACGTTTTAGTCCAAGACTTAGATGTTCCCAAGTTGAGTCATACATTTAGGAGTCAGGATCATCGAGTCCCAGCATTCAAGTCCACTTCATATCAGTACTCACGCCAGGGTAATGCACAACCACCAGCATACAAGGTGGACACCAAAAACAAAAGCGCTGAAAGTAACGCTAAGGAAAAGAGTACTGAAAGAGACTTCTCCACACTTAGTCATATAATCAAGTGTTACAACTATCAAGGTTATGGCATGTTGCTGCCAACTGTCCAACTCTATTTAAGATTGCCATCATTGACAGAGTTTTCATTGAGGCCCCTAAGCCTGATAGTATCATCTCTTTGAAAGTCACTTCTATGATTAAGGCGTTTAATGATGCTTCCTCGGCTGCCACGTCTATTGTCCCTTTTGTTGCTGCTACAGCAACTACCATCTGTTTTTTCTTCCTTGGCTCTACTGTCGACACCACCTTCTCAACTTCCTTTACTGCAGACCTCTACTGTCGTTACTTATTTCATTTCTCCTCTATTGCTGACACCATCCCCTTTCCCCTTGTGGCATGTGTTAGGTCCAAAATCAAAATTCCCCACTGTCATTCAACACTCCACTGATTTAGTTCAGGAGCTAACTCCCCAACTTGCCACACTGTAGGATAGATCCTATTAAGCATACTGAACTTGAACAACAAGCTGATGAATCACCAATAGAAATCAAGTAGCAGTGCCTTTTCACACATTTATGAGGACAACTTCTAGCGCGAAGTTGTGACTAGGAACGTGGATCAAGTCAAGGATGTTATCATCTATGGTCGTTCCATACTCGAGAATTTGAAGGATGCAGTTATGGGAGAATCTGACAGTCTAATGCTTATAAGCTTACTCTCCATTGCGGCTACACAAAGAGGTGTTGTCACTCAGACTCTACCTGTTATGATATCTCCTGTCCTCATTGTTAAAATAACAGGGAAGCTGTCACACACATTTAGATGATTCCCCTAATCATTTCTTTTGACTAATCATTTCTTTTGATAGAAATCATGAGTATTGTTGGGAACCAAGTGCTTAAAGTTTATTTCTGTCCAGTAAGGAGTCAAGTGACCATTTTAGCATATATTAGGCACTAAACAAAGCTCTCTTTGCTACTATTCAATATGGAGTATTCTGAATCTGTATACCTGAGTCTGCATCACATTTTTCACACACGTACATGATCTACACAGGAAAAATCAGTTATATATTTGAACAAACGCTAACTGTAATTTATGAGCTTCATCAGGAACTTATTTAAAACTTTTAGTGTTAACAAGTTATGATGGTTTGGATTAGTCCGAAACGATTTCCCAGGAGTTGTTAATAATTTGTATGCTGTAGTATTGAATTTTTCAAAATCTTGTAGAATTCAAATTGTAATACTCATATTATATATCTTTTAAAGATTTTGAAATTAATCATATTTTCAATGTTGGGTGTTACAAGTATTTGAATTTAATCCTAACAACTCACTGGTTGTAAGCCTTCCCTGAACTTTTTTTCTGAGAGTCTCCACATTGAGTTCATTCTCAAATATTCATCCAATACAACAGTGAAGCTTGATAAAAATTTAGATGATTAAATTATATGGTGGTTCTAATTATATCTGATTGTTTGAACATGAATATAATCTATTGAGTGGGGAGTTGCAACAGGTAAGACCCAGTTATGTTGAAGCATTATGAGAGCTTTCTACGTCAAACTCGACGGAGTTGAGTTTTCTCTCACCTAGGGAGAATGATGCGGACATCCATCACACATGACGCGCCACGACTCGATCTAGTTTATGTTTGGAGTCTGTATTTTATTTATTTACCAGGTTGGTCCAATTGTTTTTGTTTTGTTTATTTTATCTTTTTTGATTAGTTTTGTATTCATTTTAGTCCCCTATTGGTTGTGAGAAGAAAGTCAAGAGTTGTAGGTCTATTTAAAGACATGAGATTGTATTGAAAAGAATAATGAGGTTTAATTAATGAAAATTTATATTGTTTTCTCATGAAAAATTATCTTGTGAATTCGGGTGTGAAATTCAATTCAAATTGTTTTGGGTGTGGAATTCAAATCTAATTATCCTCTTATCCCCTCTTTCAAAATTCTCTCTTATCTCAAGTTCCCTTCTTATATCCCAACTCTACTTTCCAAAATCTCCATTTACAAATTATCCCTCTATTTCTTTTTTTAGAAAATAAAAAATAGAAAATCAAAACAAAATCCCCAGAAAATCAAAAGCCCCACTGGGCTTCTTCCAACTCCCCTCCTGCACCTCTCTTCTCTACACAGAACATATCCCATGAGCTCCTCGTGGCCAGTCGTCATCCTCTTATCCCCGATTTCCTTCCCTCATAGCCTGCTTCAACACCCACTACCACCAGCGCCTCTATAGCCGCCCGCGCAGTTCTTGCCTCTCTGTTCAGGGTAGCCGATAACCACCACAAAGCACCATGACTCCATCACGCGGGTCATCATTTCCTTCCTTTCATCACCAACACAGATGAAGTCCTACCCCGACTTGACCTCACCGTCATCGAACTACGCAGTCCAGGAAGACTCGATTGCGAGTCTTATTTCCCTGCCCTCTCGCTCTCTCTCGTCGTGGTCACACATAACACATGAGCAACTACACAACTGGTTCTTTCTCATTCTTATGCGCCTTCTCTCATTGCTCATTCCTGTGCCAGAGTGCTCCCGCACAATCTGCAGACGCAAACAGTCAAGATCAACACAACAATACACATTTAGATCAAAGCAGACTCAACAAATCAAGTTCAGACAATATCGAAAACCTGAGAATGAACTTCTCAGTGGGTAATTTTCTGTTTCATTGATCAGATTATCAATTAGATTACACTGGAGAATAATTCTCTAAATTATTATCATATTAATCTACTGCCCACTAAATATTGTGAGATTATGTTATCCTGTTTCGTGCTTGTTAATTTAATGATCTTGATATTGCGAGCCGGACTGAACAAGTTAATTGATCACTGCGTTGGATTTCTTGAGATTAGAATTATCTAGGTTACACTTGCAAAGCATTGTTAAATCCATCTTATTATATTAATAGTTTTGGATTATTTCCTACCGAATATCATAAACTTGGTGAAATGTGACGGAATTCAAGTTTATCACTGATTAACCACACTATAGGGTCCCTGTTTCACATCACAAATAAATCCTCTTTTTGGAAGTCCTTTTTTCTAAAGAAGAATACACAATTTCCCGCAATCCTCCCACCATAAAAAAATTGAGTTTCAAGAAGATAAAACAAGTCATGGTTATACATATATATATACATTTGGGTGATCTTATATTGTGTATTTAGCCTAGGCAGTGTTCTAAATATCCCCGATATAACCCCGATATTGCGATTACGGCACCTAACCGCAATGATTTGGCACATTCAAACCGATATAGCGATTTTCACCCAAAATCGCCGGTAAATCGGCATGGACCCGATATATCGGCCGCAATTTCGGCGATTTTGGACCCGATATAGCGTTCTCACTCAATTTCTAGGTTAGATGTTTGGGTAATTCGAGCGATGTGGCAATATGACATTTGTGAAAATTCTACACTTGGATAGTGATTATGCATTTATAAGCTTAATGCAAGTTATCGAGTTAAGTATATCTTAAACATATAAGTATGATGTTTTATGTAGCTTTATATAATTTATGCATATATTGTATTATTGAGATGCAATTTAAGACAATAAGATATGTATATTTACAGTTCGATTTTGACATCCGATTTTTTAAAATATCCCCGATATGTCCCCGATATATCCCCATCCCCGATAAATTTTCCTGGTCGATGTAGCCGCTGTGGCCGCCATTTAGAACACTGGGCCTAGGTAGCTTTTGGTTTTAAACTTAAGCTTAGTACCATTTTATTGCAATTTGATGGACATAGTAGACTAGGTGTTGAACTAGATCACTTTACTAGATATTAACAAAAGCGCACATAACATGAGTTATTCATTGGGACAAGCGGGTGCAAGCATTAATAACAGTGCTTATTGTTGTTTCATGGGAGTTACTAATGATCAGTTCCAAGTCCCACGGTTGCAGTCTTCACATATATGTCCTCCACAAGTATTTGTGCTTGTCAATAATATCTCTGATGTGGGATGGAAGGACTTTTAGGGTTTGTGGTGGGGATTTGGTGGATTTAGAGAAAAATAAGAACTAAGGTTTGAAGAAAGGATATGATCACGGATCGCAATTCGGATCTTGGCTTCACCATTGTTATTCAACTGCAAGACCCTAAGCAAATAGCTTATCAATTCATTCATAATCATAACCTGCCTATTCAACTGCAAGTCTTGGCCTTTTATAGGCCTATACAGAGGGCATTTCCCCATGACAACCAATGTGAGACTAAATAAATTAAAACAAATAAAGGTCTAAATAAAGAACTACATTAAAAGAGCTATAGTAGCATGATCCCCGTCAGTTCTCCCTGGCTTGAAAGCATTCATCTTCGGTGAATGCAGTGGTAACAAATGGCAAGCATGACCAGGTTGACCGAATAATCTCGCACGAATCACCTCAATCAGGCCAAGGTGGTGGCTGTGGCAGCAGCACTGGTGCATCACTCGAGACCACGGTGGTAGAGGGGGAGTTGGCCTCCGTGACGAGTCAGCTGTAAAAGATAGTAGCTCGATCAAGGTACAAATAGTAGACAAAGACGCATCATTCCTACTGAAGATAGAGCTGATACCAAGATCTCATGAGATGTCCAACTCGTCAATCATGAGAGCAAGCCTCAGAATTCTAGGGGAACCTATGCTTCAAGTGTGTGACTTCTTCAAACCTTAAGGTGACTCGTAACAATTACCTCAGTGTCAACTGCAAATTTCTGCAACATACTATTTGGATATACAAAAAAAAATTATAGTTGTCATCCCAATTTGCTATCTGTCTAGTGATATCATTATCACGTGCAACAGGCAAATGCAATGCAGTAGACACTCTAGCCGTAACTCCTAATGATTAAAAAAAGAGATATATGGGATGCCTAGGATGACACACATCGAAGCCCGCTAATGGTAAACTGGACTCAAGGGTAAACTCTAAATAACCAGTAAAAGAAGAAGCACTAGAAATCACTTATTGGATCATAGTAAGGAGCTCTGATGACAAGATGACTTGGTAGAAAAAACCATAAAATCATAATCAACACGAGGATACTAGGAGGGCCAACTAGATGTAACAACACTAGAATCAACTGTCTCATTATCAATCTTATCCTCTATTAAAGGTGTGGCAAATGAATACCTAAAAATCTGATTAGAGATACTAAAACTCCACTAATTCAGGTGCAGAACAGTAGTATTATGAGCATGAGCATCAACAGTTAATGGCATACCATACTCAACTATCACATCCACTACTTCACTAGCACCCACACAGGAAACATGACCCTCATCAAGAATCGATGTGTTAGAACCAACTGATATATCTTCAATTATACTAGTAGTCTTAGAAGGAATATGGACATCCTCAACTACCTTTGAGTCGTCAACAACATCACTAGATACAATACTAACATGTTGACTCTACGAGGGGCACTGATAATCATAGTGCCCATATCCCTCACACTTAGAACACCAGGCCTTGACATTGACTAATTGGTCAGCTTCTCCACAGTTTTGATCTATTTTGGAAAATTTTGGATGAAACACAATGAAAGTTTGGAAAAAAAAGAGTTGATTATGGCTTAAAGAAAGCAACAAAAGAGAAGAGAAATAATAAATCAAACTGATCGCTCCCAGAACACACACACCTGGATGGATTTTGGGGGGGGGGGGCGAGAGAGAGGGAGAGAGCTTTCTTTCTTAGCCTCCCTTGCTCCATCAATTTGATCAGGGGATTCAATAAGTTTCCACGGTAGACTTCTCTCTTTCCAGGTCTCATTGTGCTCTTCAATTAATTGAAGACTAGATCTGGATTTGGCAGGGGCCATTTGTCACGTTGTAGTTAAGGCAAATGAAAAGCCTCAACAGCTGACACTGTTTTTGTTTTTTAGGTAAGACAAGGATTGGGTTGGGTTTCAGATCAACTTGTGATGGGCCCTGGAGCACAGCACAATTGACTTATTATATACATACCTTTTGCAAATAACCCATCATATTTATTATTTACAAACACAACCTATTGGAAACCAAACAAATCAACTTGTTAAAGGACCCTTTAATTTAAATGGATTTAGAAAGTAGTTTGATATTAAAAATTAGCGAGCTAGTTATCTAATTAGGTAGTAATAAATAAATATTTTATCTTACTGTAAATATAATTATTTATTTATTTATTACTTTGTTAGCCGTCATAAAAAACATAAACATTAAATTTTAATGCATGATATTATAAATAATTCATTTCTTATTAGTTTGTTAGGAAAACGTTCACTAAAATTATTTTATTGAAATTCGTGTTTACAAGTTAGAGTAGTTAGGAAAGTTGTTATGAATTCATTAGCAAAATTGTACTTAGGAAAAACATAAAGGTTAATCTTATTAGCACAATTATAATTAATTGGTTTCTTATTAGTTTGTGAGGAAAAATTGCTAAAACTTATTTTATTTAACTTGATGCTGAGACGTTATTTTGTTAAGAGGCATCTATCATATATAACAATCTACAGTTGCATTGTAGACCCCGTTTTCACATACATACATACATCCATCCATCCATCCATCCATACATCCATACATACATACATACATACATACATACATACGCGATCTTTTATGGTTTGTAATATTCTGTCGAAATGTGATTAAAATTCTATCAATTATTCCAAAAAATACGTCGAAGTGTTACTAATTATCTTAAGAGTTTTTAAAATACTTTTTGGCCGCTACTGATATCACTGAGACGAGATGGCTGATGATAAAAAAAATTATTAGCTGATACCGAGATTTTCAAACGATGGTTATACATTTTTGTTTGAAAAACAAAATAAAACGAAGCAAAAAGGATTTGAACTTGCTAACTGCCATGAAACATCACCAACTAATTGCTAGACCAAATCACTAATGTTATAAAGCATTGAATAAAATATACAAAGAGGTAATCAGGTCGACTAGGGTCTGACCTTAAACCAACCTGACTCATTATCGGGTCAGACTGATTTTCCCAAGTTTGACCATACCTGATTACGGGTCACCCAAACCCGGAATTTTTTGGTCAGATTCGGGTTCGAGTTTAGGTCATTGGGTCAGGTTTGGATTGCCAACCTATTGGTTATATCTACTTAATGAATAAAAAATGGTTTATATATGATCATTACTATTATTCAATAAACACATTATTTCTTAATTTACTTTTGACTGATGATTATTGATATGAGCTGGAAAACTTATCTAAACATGCGTACGCTGAATCATGAAGACTTATGAAAGCCATTGTTTGGTATTCAAAGAATCCTGCACCCTGTGATGGTGATTGACATCATCATTCAAATGAGTGATCATTAGCCAAGCGCTTGGAGGGAAACAGATAAATACATATCATCCCTAACTTAAAGATCTGGAGGATTAAAGTGTGTGAAACTAGTGGATTGGAGCCTATTCGTTTAGCAGTGAGCTATGATTTCCACTTGATGCTTTATTCCATTAATTATGGTTTCCATAGGACGAGCCAGGAGAATGAATTATCTTTGATTATAAATATTATACAATAAACACATCATTACTTAATTTACTTTGATTAATGATTATTCATATGAGCTGGAAATGTATGTAAACATGCATCCAATGAATCATAAAGACTCATCAGATGCTGTCTTTTAGGATTCAAAAACCCCTGCACCCTATAATGGTGTCCAACACCAACATTCATATTGGTATCCAAGCATTCTGAGGGAAACATGTAAATACATCTTAACCCTAGCTTAAAAATCTGGAGGAGTAAAGTCTGCAAAACTAGTGGAATAGGGGCTACACTTTTTTCAATGAGCTATGATTTCCCCTTGATGCTTTATTCCATTAGTTCTGGTTTCCATAGGCTGCCCCCCAAGATTGGAATTCTGTGCATGCACACATGCTATAATTTCCACCTGATGATTTTTTCCCATCGGTTATGATTTTCTCTAGACGGCCCACGAGATTGGAAGTGTTTACTTATGATTTCCAGTGGATGACCCAGGAGTTTGGTACGCTGCGCGCGCGTCGTGTGTATCAACTATCAAATGCTTTTGACACAATATTTGATGGAGGAAGTAGCAGTAAAATAGTTCCTGGGAATGTCCTTTTGGCTTGCTCTTTGGCTTGTTCTTCACCTCTTTGTCTATACTATTATATACTGTTAAGTGTTAATCCAGGAAAATTTGAAGGGCTGCTCTTTTGGTTTCATAAACTTAGACTGCAATCCCTGCCGATTGGCAGATTAAGTTCTAGGGCTTAGTCCCCTCTCGTACATGGTTCTTTGCCAAGAACTTGGCACCAGAACTTAGATGAGTGACTAACAGCTGATTGTAAGAGGTTGCCATTTTTTGGGGAGCATTTCCAATACGAAGTAGCTCTCCATTGTCATCCAATTTTGTTGGAAAAAGATTTAGCTGATGACGATGACAGTAGTAAACTAATGTTGCTAGCGTAGAAGCATGCTCATCCTTACATGGTGGGTTGGTTCCACAATGTTGAATGTTTTTATCTTCCTAGTATTTGATGATTAGAGATTTTCATCAACCAAAATATTAAGTGAAGAGGTAGTTTTCTTTAGAAGCTTTAAATAGTGCTGGTAGTGCTAAATGTGTTACAGCCAATTATCAACCTGATGTCAACCCTATGTTAATTTGTGCCATAATGCTGGTCATGGAATATATGGACAAGAGAAGCTTGTATTGTCTGTTATTAGCGCATTTATCTTCTCAAAGTTACATTGTCCATTACCGAATTCACATGATTCTAGTTTTTATGCGAAAATTAAGGCACCAAGATCATGACGTATCTACCATCGTTGGAGAAGACGTTCCAACTCAACATGGATTCAGTTGTTTTACTAGTAATAGAATTTATAGTTTCTGTTTCTTAATTTTTGATTTTTAGTAGTCAGAATTGTAGTAGGATTTTTGGTTTTCTTTTCATGTAGGTTTTCTTTTCGTGTATTTTCTCTTTCTTTTAGATTTTTGATTTCTTTTAGGAGTTTGATTATATAATCCAAATAGAAATAGAAGAGTACAATTTTGTAGCTTATATAAAGACCTCATGTATTCACTTTTACGATATACAATAAAATCAATGAAAATTTGTTATTTTTTTTGTGAGTTTGTTTTGGATGATGAATCGTCTTTCTAGTAGTGATGGAATGCCTTGTTAGATCTCAGTTAGTGGTGGGACGCCCTAATTGATTTATTGGTTACTAAATATCTCTATTCTCTGCTTCTCACATCAAATTTCTTCTTCTATCAAATTGTTGTCGGGTTCTCGTCGTCGTCCACTACTCTCGCCTTTGTCGACAATCGCCTCCTCGCCTCCATTACCTCTCTTCTTCGTCATTGACGTCACACATTCAAGCCCGTGCTTAAGAATTCATAGGCATCACACACTGCCTTGTGTCCACACGCGTGCTCAGGCTCGCTGTCCGTGCCCCGAGCACTACATGTCCCGGCGTTCTCGTGCTCAAACAAATGACCGTCCAAGCTTGCCTACCATCATAGTTCGTGTTTTGCATGTGTACAGTTTCTAAAGTTTGCACATGTGTTCAGCAAAAGGGCTTAGAGGAGTCAAGCAAATCAAACAAGTGCTTGCGCAATCTTGCAAGAAGTACATCCAACCAGCAACCAGCCATCAAACAAAAGGTCACAAATTCCAGTGCAAGTGCAGTCTAGCAAAGAAAATTCAACTCATAAGTCTTGCACAAGAAATTCAAACAATACAAGCAACAAGAGAGTCCTATCAAATTCAGATTCAACCAACTACCAATATTTTCTTCGTCAACATTTGAGGTATAATTCCAATCTTGAAAACTATTTATTTACAATCTGATAATACATCTTTAACTTATTATCGGTCTTAATCTATTGTCTTCTTCAAATCACGAGTTAACAACAGTACTTTGATATTTGAATTGATTTAATACATGCATGTTAAATAAACATAGCTGATGTTAATTGTTTTAAGCTTTCCTACCGCCGATCGTTCTTGTTAGCGAAACATTTGAGTTATTTTTTCTATTGCTTCCGCCCATGTACACGCTTCACATCAAGTTTCTTTTCTTATTATTGTGACAGGCCAAAAAATCTATTTAAGCAACATGGTGCAAAAGTGGTAAGCTTTTTTTTTTTTTTTAATGTTTCTGATGAAGTCTACACCATCTCACACTATTAACATCTAAGTTGAATGTGATATAGCTAACTCCTTATGTCTGCTATCTGTACTAAATTAACTGTGGTTAGTATCTGACTTGATGGTGTTTTACCAATAAAATTCCAAAGTTTTTTCCTTTGGGTTGGTCCGGACTCCGGCCATGGAGCTCAAGGCTCCATGACAGATTTTGACAAAATTTCACAAGTAGCTTTTGACCTGACATTGAGACATTAAATCACAATATTGATAGTTGTGCTTTAATGATGGCTTCCATACATGCCGATCCTCTTTAAGTTTAAGGTTATTGATGGTTAACAGCATGTTATCGCTTACTTCTGAGGAAACTACTACTGGCTTGGCTTACTATGTATGTAAAAGAACTTCCAGCATTCTGCTCTTAGTGGGGGTTAAAAGATTATTAACTCATTAGAAAATGAAGAAAGGATATGAATCACAATCCAGAGGCTTAAAGATCAGTTAGATAAATAAAATTGGCTATATATTGTTTATATGATTTGGAAGTCTTTTTGGTTAGACAGAACATGTGTTTAACCAAAAGATATCTTCTGTTGGATCAGGTTAATGAGCTATGCCACATCATATTTTGGCTTTGTTGATAGTATGGCTCAATGATGTCAATGAATGGGTGGACAAACATGATTGCACGCTAGGCGCTCTAAGATTCTAACTATATGGAGATCGAGGTTGAAATGAACACGGGCACATATTAGATGCTCCTGCTGTTGTTTATGGGTCCAATCAATGTATGGCATGTTCTTCTTTCCTTCTTTCTTTTGGGGCAAAATGATATGACATATTATAATTGTTAATTTAACCAAGCAAGGAGATCACCTTTAACAAAGCTGAATGGAAGGTAAGGATTCATGTAGCTAGCCCAAACGTTTGGGACAAAGGCCTTTCCCCCGCTTTGTTGTTGTTCTTGTTGATGGTTGTTTGTTTTTTCCTTGGGGGAGGGATTTTTGTTTTGTTTTGTTTTTGTTTTGTTTTTTTTTTTTTTTTTGTTTTTTTTGGTTTTGGGGGGGGGGGGGGGGGGGGGGGGTTAAGCGGTGTGGGGGGAATGGGAATGGGAGTGGGGAGGGTTGGGATAATTGGCATAGTTTTATATTCTAAAAATGTGATAGTACGATTGAGATGTTGCAGCTGATATTTAGATCAACAAACATTGCATTATTTGTATACCTTAAGATAAGGAAAGATTATTTCTGCAGATGATAATAATATCAGTAAGGTGATGCCTTGCTAAAGAGAGGTACTAGTTCAATGTTACTGTATCTGCATGCCATTTGTAAAACTGGTTTTGTGATGATTGCATGTAGGTACTAAGTATCATAATGGACCATTTGTAGATTTTTTTTTCCCACTATTGCACTTATGATGCTTTTATGACCCTGATTACACTTTACATGTTGGCTCTATTTCACGTGATTGTGATACAGGAGGATGGGAAATTACAAGGTTCCACATAGCTCAGTAGGGTATGTCTTGAGGTCTAGGAATGCCTGGAGGGGAGGCGTGGATTTGTTTTGAGTACCTTGAGCCAAATAATATTAGAAATTGCTCTAGTTGCGTAGCGAAGATGTATTCATGTCTTGGGGATTCATCTAAACCACAGGTCCATGGGTTGGCCCTTTTATGACTAGTATCATATACATCTAAGAGGCAACCCAGAAGCACTCTTTAGTTGCTTGAGTGGAGAATGAAGAGGAAGTAAATAAGAGAGGAGTGGGAAGGCTGGAGTTGCAACGAGAGTTTGCTCCCCGGATCTCTCCAACTCTCCCACATTATGGTGGATATGGTGATTTTTGTTGCTGCTGTAATCTGGAAAGATTTTTCTGACAACAGAATAGAGCAAAATATGCTTTATACGCGAGATGTTGCTTGTCCAAGCATCTTTATAACTATAATGTTTATATGTTTCGATGATATCTGTTTTCTGTAGGTTTTGTAGTTTTTTTTAATACTGGGTGCTACTACATATGCACTGATGTACTTATGTTCATGAGCATCAATTTTCTTGGGAATGATGGAGTCAAATATCTGTATTATCCATTGTCTTGAGTTTCTTTAATGCTCCATATAGAATGGTTCTGCAAACGCATGCCAGGGTTGTGTTCATTTTGTTTGAATGTACATGGTATGCAAATACACTGTAGGAAATATGATGGCATGTTCTGATATATATATATATATATATATATATATATATATATATATATATATATATATTTCCTTCATATAATGAGTTGATAATATTTGTTTTGGCTGTATAACACTGTAACCAACGGTCTATGACACGTTATGTTACAAACTATTGTGAAGAGTAAAAGGAGTATAAATCTGCGGCAATATTTTAAGCGACTGAATATATTTTTTTTCTTCCAATTTTCTTCAATGGCTTATGATAATCACGATTCTACGCTTATGTTTGGAGATTGTGTGTAATTCGTTGTCCTTTTATTATTCTCACACATTATGCTTTTCTCTTGGCCACCCTTATCCTTCTTTGCTTTGTGGAGAGGGCAGTTCTGTGAGTGTGTGTTTTGGCAAGAGCTCAGACTGAAGCAGTCTTTTTTAAAGTCCACTCTTCTTTATTTTTGTGTCACGAGAGATTTAAGAGGCCACCATAATTGTTAAGGAGTCAAGTGACAACCAATATAAGAGATGGAATATGAATATTGTTCACTTGTTTATGTGTTGAGAATCTGAAAGGATCTATGGTATCAATACTAGAGAAATTTGGGAGGAATACCAGTTTGTATGGGGCCTTAAATCACACCATTCAATCAACCTTCAAAGAAGCATTGGCAGATATTTTAAAGACAGGACCATATCATAAGTTAGGCTCAACCAAAATCATGGTTATTTCTTACACACACACACACCCAAAAAAAAAAAAAAGAAGGAACATTATTATTGTTTGATGCAATATCATCCAATCATGTCTAAAGCATTGCTGAACCCTAAAACTGATATTAAAAGTTGGTACATACCATATACCATATAACCTAGTAGTTCGTAGAGAAATATGTGGTTCCATATTTAGTTATGTTTTAATTTGGTTACAAAAAATTCTGGTAACTTAAGTTCTTGCATCTAACTGAGGTTTAAGTGCAGGAACCAGTGAATTGGCCAAATCTTCATCTATTTCTTAGACAAGAATTGATCCTAATATCCAAATTAATATCTGTGATATTATATATCTTCAAATCGTCCAGCTCAGATTTGTTACTCATAAGTTTGCGCCTGCTATGACATGTGCTATGTAAGCCACAATCGTGTCTTTCTAATTAACACAATGTTTAAAAGATGGACACAAAAACCTTTGTCTTTGTCAAATTCTAGATCAAGGATGTTGTAGTAGCACATTTTCTTTTGTGTTTTTTAAGATTATAATGCCAGTTTTAGAGGCACCAATGGAAGCATACTCCAAGATTTAGACTCAGCACATGTAAATTTAAGCATCTTAAAAGTCTATTCCAATTTTTTCTTGGAAATATGTTTCAAAACCTTATTCTGTATAAGCATACTATCATAATTTGACATTATCTTTATCAAAGTTTAATAACAATCCTTACTTTCATAGGGATAATCCAAAGGCATGGTTGTTTCCTGCCTATTTTCAGTTGATTGCCAGCCATTACTTTCATTATGGAACAAGAAAAAGAAAGAAAATCATGTGGCTGTGTGTCTTTGCATACGTGGTTTGCGCATATATGTATCATTTTTTTTTCTCTTTTTGCCCCCCTTTTCCTTTTCCTTTTTTGGGGTTTGGGTGGGGTTTGTGGCGTTTTTTTGGGATTACTAGAACCAAAAATTTCTTGCTATCAGTATCAGAATCACCTTACTTGGTTTTAAGAATGGGGTCTGAAACCTAAAAAGACTCTGACATGGGCACTGCTTCTTACATTTTATTTTTCTATCTCTGCCTTTTTTCTACTTTCCCTTTCTCTGTTGGTGTCATTATACATGTTTCTTTTATTATCATGGTGCATGGTGCCTCTATATTTCATTGAAAAAGAGAGAAAATCATTTCTAGCAGGATTTAGCCTGGTGTGGGATTGGCGTCTCAGATCTTCTTTTCCATTTCTTTTTTGTGCCATCTTAGGTCTGCTTTCCAAATCTTATATTTCAATAATTATGTGCCATATTCTCAAATCTTCTTTTCTGATCCCCTGATTGTCCAAGTCATCAGTTTTTACACCTTCTGGATTCCCTCCTTGGTCACAAGTGAACAAAAATTTCATAAATACCATTTAGTGTGAAGATTGTGTCCTTTCATAGGGATATAGTGCGATCATTTTAGTGTGAAGATTGTCTCCTTTTACAGAGAACAGGTCTCTTTTTTATAGGGAGAGGGAGGGCACACAGACAGTGCTGTGATATGGACCAATCAATGTCAACACAAGCTGAGAGGCATGCAATCTTCTGAATCCCAGTTCGTTCCCCTTTACAGCTGGGAGGTTTGAGGACTCGAATGAACTTGTACCTCATAGTGCCATTCAGAGATGCCTCCGCAATTCAGATTAAAATTGTTTAGCATCTACAACTTCTAGTTTTTAATTGACTATTAACTGATATACCACAATATATCATCATCATGAACTGGAAGTTAATCTTCCATTTCTTATTAGTGTAAATTACCTTAGAAGCATAACTGTAAGCACTCCCAGATGTAACTCAATAATTTGTGAGCATTTTTTTTTAAATTTAACAGCTTTTGTATATTCCATTTCCTTTTGCTGATGTATTTGTTGTTTTCTAATGTTTAAAATAGTTTTGCGAAAGGTTAATCGGTACTGCTGGAACAGCCAAACTAGAAACAGCTCAAAACACCCGAAACAGTTTGTTTTTCCAACATGGTGGAATCTCAAACCCTATTTGAAATGTCAAAAACTTGAGTTTGGCAGATGTAAAGGTAGTATAAGCTGATGTGTCTTTGTAACCAGATGATATTGACAATTGTCAGTAATAGTGTGAGCTGATAATTTTCCACCCCCGACTGTAGTATAAGTAGGTTGGTCCTCTAGTTACATAGCTTACATTTCTTTTGTTAAATAATAAATGTTCTTCTGTACTTGACCTTTTCGGTACACTTTTATGTGTTTTGTATTATTGTTCTCTGTCCATGTTAATTCATTGTTCAGATGCTGGACCTTGTTGAGAAGAAGAGGATGGAGCAGTGACTGACCATGAAAGTTGAAGACTACCCCATTTGTATCAAGCAACACATGGTGCGGCATGAGTAGGCTTGCCATTTGGAATAGTTACCAGGGATACTTACCATCAGGTACATTTATGATGTTTTAGCTTACGGAAAAAATCATTTGGCCCCCTCTTTCATTTACTGACATCCCATGCAAGTTTCTCAAGTTTCACAAGTAATGAGTGTTATGGAAACTATCCTCCTTCATGTGTGATACGTGGGTGTAAAATCCAATGTTCTAAAAAAAGGTTTAAGTGGCTGATTAATCGGCCGCTTAAATGTTTTCGGTCTGAAACCGAACAGAACTTGAAGAAAGCGGTCAGATTACTCGGTCAGGCGATTAATTCGTTTAAGCGATAATTAAACATCTAATCGGTGATTAATTAACGTCCGTTTAAATGTTATTCAATCATTTTTTAAATGGGTTCGAATTTCGAACTCATTAAGCTAACTGAACTCAAACCTGATCCATTATTATTTTTCTAAATAGAGGTACATTGATGTACTTTGAACTGATTGACATTATTATTTTTTAAATTTCTCTTAGTACTAGCAATTTAATTTTTCAAGTTATATTTGTTATATCTTTTATGATTTTTTTTGAGAGTTTATAGAATTCATATTTGCATGTTTTAAGTATTATAATATTATTATATATTAAAATAATAATAAAACATGTAATCCGTTTAATCACCGTTTAAACCGTTTAAGCATTATGCGCTCCCGGACCGCACGCGTACTGAAACCGCTTTTTAGAACATTGGTAAAATCTATCTCTGTTGTTATGTGGGATTTAGGCATGAAGGCCCTTGCAACTATCTTTCTTATTTCTTTAATTCTTTCTACTTTTTAAAGCAAAACCCCAACCAATAAATAAACCATAGACCTGCACTTATTTGAAACCCTAAATCTTTTGTTTAGTTGCTGTCAAGATCTGTCCAGATCTCATTCTGGACCTAATCATCTGTTATTTGATATACTTTTATCATTTTTTATTTCACAAATTACCCAAAAAAAATTCCCTAACCCTCTACCACGCCTAGCAACCTTTTACAACTTCAATTTTTTCAGGAAACTCTTTCCAGAGACTAAAATTTGCGGATCAACAAATTTGAAACCAAAAGAAAAAGTCAGTTTCTGGTTTTGTGTTCGTCACATTTTATCCAGTTTCATGGGGTATAATTATTATGGTGATCACTATAAGGACTAGTATGAATATCCATTAGGACTAAAGCATGGTATGTATGAAGATGTTCTAATGCTTTGAGGTTTCAATGATTGATACAAGGATTAAGTTTGGAAATTTCATCTAGATGATTCTTTTCTTATTTTGACTTGATGAATGAGAAGAATGCTTATGTGCCCAACGTAAGTTAATTGGAGCAGTTCTTTTTTTAGTGGAAGAAGAATTGCATGTGTTGTCGAGTTTGCACGTATGGACATTCATCTCTGGTATTGGTATGATGTTATCTTCGTTCTTTCTATAGTTTGTTGCCACTTTCATCATCACATTTGATGTTTTCATCATTTCTGTTAGAGACCAAGCACAATCAAACCTCCCTCAACATTCTTATTGTCAAGCTCCTATATCATTGCCAACTCCTTTAAACAAACGTGAATAACCATCAAAGAGCTATAAGAAAGTTTTTCTTTGCTATTCAAATTAAATAATAGATCCATGATCAATTTGCTTTATCATTAGACGAGAAAGGATTTGTCTTTGACTTTTTCGCCTTCTTCCGCTCCTCTGGAACAACAATTAAGGCCAAATGAAACACAGGCTGTCATCAACTCACACGTGTCACAGAGAAATTGACGTAAGGAAAGAAAGAACGGAAGCCCGCTTCAATTCTAGCTGTCGATAAAGCTACGACTAAAAAATCATCTTCACTTCCATAGCGGTTGAACACTCCCACATTGAGATTCCTTCATCTCCATCGTCTCTTGCCACATCAACAAATTCATTGTTGTTGACTTTTGTGTCTATTCAGTTATCATCTGATCTGAGACGCTGTCTTTACTGTATAAAACATAATGATGCCCAAAATCTACCCTTTTTTAAATTCTCAATGCATCATCAATCTCATCTTCAACAATTCCAACATAATTACCAACGACATTGATCATTTTATTACAATCTTTCGTATCGCACCTAAATACAATCTTTTTTAGCTATCTCGACGAAGATGGCAAGCTTGAAGGGAGAATAAATTACTATGGCACAGATGCGATGAAACCAATTCTAAGATATCAAAGACAACATCAAGTTTTTCATGTCACTTCATCACATTATATCATTCCTGTTGAGATTGATGCAACTAACAGTGTCAAGAAAGGTTCAATTTGTTTTGGTGCACGGTTAAAGCATTACAGGAATCCTATCTGATTTTGTTGTGGTTATATCTTCACCTAGATTGACTAGAGGTAAATTTTCTTCAAGCGGGAGAGAATTGATGGGATCAAGAAGCCACTAGAAGAAAGAGTTTCCTGTTAGATTTTAAAATTTAAATAGTTTTTGTGTTGAATACTAGCTAATGTCATTTGGTATTTTTATTTCATTTTTATGATTCTCTTGTGATTTTTTGGGCTGTTTGGAACCTTTTTTCAATTTACGGATATTTTTTGTAAATTTTCAATTCCAACCCAATATATGTTCATATTAGGGTCACCAGTTTGAACTGTTGGATGATATTGCCTTCTGTTGATTGTGGAAAGTTTCCTCCACTGTTTTATCTTTTTGACTTGTGATTCTTTATTGAGAGTGAAATCATTTTGGTGTACTGTCAGATCTAGGCATTGAAGTTCATCACAAAAAGGTTTGAAACCTTCTTATCTTTCTTCCTTCGTAATAATTTTTTCTTTTGTTTTTTTTTAGCAAAACCCTAGCCAACATAAAAAGACCTGCAGTTATTTGAAATTCTAAGGTGTATTATTCTGGAAAAAAAAAAGAGAAAAATAAAAAGGGCAAAAACAAACAAGTTCTTCAAGGCTTGAAAGTACGAAACTTGAATGAATAAAGATGGCAAAAACATCCAAAGTCTCGTATTAATTCAATAGACTATGTAGGTACATGTAATAGAATGTTTCACATGAAAGGAGATGAACTCCACTCATATTCGCATGTCTTAAAAGGCATTGGACACCAAGACAATTGTAATCTATATCATTTTGGCTTGGCCATCCAACAAATATTGTAATACAAAATCAAGATGGTGATAGTTTATACTTAAGTAACAGTTAACTTCACAAAGGAGAAAATTTCTTTATTGATTAAAAAAGATGAGTTATTTTCTAATATCCTCATAAAATTTCATAAGTAATAAGCATGGTTTAAATATAGCTTAATACTGATATTCTTGATTTTGATATGAAAAACCTACAACGAATATTGATTCTCAGGATTTAAACTTTAGTAAGAAGGATTGTATGTTTAAAATGGAGCACATGCAATTTCTTCTATTACAAGGAAAACACATATTGAAACTCACATCAGTTTATAAAGCATAAATCCATAGAAATAGGTTGAACTTGGAATGATTGGGTTCAGCTGACTAAATTTTGGTGGTCTCCTGAGACTAGATCAATAGGTCCTTTCAAGGAATCCATCATGTTTATTTTTCTTTTAGTACATAAGAGACTCAATAAAGTCCATTAGGTGGTGTGTGGTTCACACAATTTAAACTTTGGTACAAACTTATCTAAAAAAATTTAAGCAATTGACTTCAAAAATCCAATAGCACTGCTCCATTTGTAGAGGAGGAAAGTCAGACCAAAGGTCAGTCTAGGACTCAAATTGACTAAATCTAGAATTTCTTTGAAATAAAAAGTTAGACAGGCTGGTCAATATTAGACTCTCATATGAAAGGTAGACGTATTGAACTAAAAACTAGAAAAATAATCATAAGAAAGACAGGTATACTGATGTAAAGGATTGTTTATATTTTAAAGTCGATATTTTAAAAATAAAATTGATTGATGTAAAATTAAGTTTAAAAAGATTATTAATAGGAAAGGTAGATAATTACAATAAAAGATAGACAATTTATGTAAAATATAGGGAATTTGTATAAAAGGTAGACAAATTATATGGACGCGAGACTCTTCCTTTTTCTTTCTTGTTCAAAGAGAACCTGTTCCATGAAAATTTTCAACACTTCAAATCTTAGAAAAAATGACTCTTTTCACAAATAAGACCTCAATCTTTCATCGAATTCAGGCCCAATGGAGGAATTGAGATTTTCTTTGTAGAAAAAGATGTGTTTTTAATTAGCTTAATGGATCGTGATTTGACCACCAGGAACCTATCGTTGTTCAATCTAATCCCTAACATTACAAAGGGAAGGGAGCTAGAAAAGGAAGAGAAGCAAAATAAAAAAAAGTTGAGTTTTTTTTAATCTGCTGGTTGTTTGAGTGAGAGATGGAGAAAAAAGATATAAAAATAGTTATAGTTTCTCAGATCTAAGCATGGAGAAGATAGAAGAAGAGGATGAAAGTGGGAGAGACAAAAAGGGTTTTTTTGGATCTAAAATATGGGGAAGAAAGGAGGAAAATATTTTTTTGGGGGTTTCTTTTGAACAGAGAGGTGAAGAAAGAAGAGATGACAAATTGGGTTTCTTCTCTAATATGAGAATAGAGGAGAAAGTAGAAGAGGAGGATGAGAAGGCAAGGGGCAAAAAGGAGTTTTCTCCCACCCCAATACATCATATTCCTAGGAAAACATGTACAAATCTTGTCTTCAGGGTTTTGGAAATTGAATAGGCAACAGGGGTTGTCGAATTTACCGACATTCTCTTGGGCTAGGCACATTTTTTCTATAGTACAACTGAACACATATAGTTTCTTTCTTAAGGAACAATCATAGCTTATAGAGAAGAGCAGTGAATTTCATACTTAAAAAACAACAAATTTGTAGGGAAATAAACTAACTATATGTGTCATTTAGTAGCAACACTTGCAACTTAACAATTTTATCTAAAAATGGAAGGAAACATTTAAGTAGGAAGATGATAAGTTTTGCTATTGGAAATTTAGTTAATATATAAGACATAGTTAATCTCTCCATATAATGTATCAGATTTAGCATATAAAACTATAAAATATTTCCTTGTCTAACATATCATCCTTCATCTACCTATATAGTTATTAAACCTCCTCTTGCGAGATGAAACCCATAAGTTGGACCTTGAGTGTTTCCCACTTAATTGAGTCAAGAGGAATTGAGTTCTAACTCAAGACAAATATAAAACGAAGGTACATATGGTTAGGTGTATATTTATTCAACATTTTCAATTTATTTGAATAAACTGGGAACTCTTGCTCATCTGAAACAGGGGAGAAGTTTTCTTTCAAGCTTGTCTCCCAGTGTCCAAACTTAACTCATATAGTCTTATTTGGATAATCTACTCTTCGCAAAGCTAGAATATCTCTAAACAAGATGTTCTATATTATCAAAGCACCACTATACATGCAAATCTTTAAGACTACTAAATTTTATGCACATGCAAATCTTTAAGACTACCAAACTTTTGCATAAAATTTAGTAGTTTGTACAAAACTTGAAGTTTGGACGAGAGCTATTAGTGATGACTTTAAACTTTATATAAGTTAAAGGCACTTATTATGAGTGAATTGATAGCTCTCGCTCGATAACTTTGCACAGTGTTCTAAAAATCAGATTCATTATCGTGCGGTCCAACACTGAATAATGATTAATGGGATTAATCGGAGATTAATCAAAATTCAATATTTTAATATATTTAATTATATTTATACACAACTACATATAATATATAAAGTTTATTGTTGAAAATGTCTAAATATTATACTGACAATATCTAGATGTGAAGTTATAAACCATGATATGATGAACAATAAGACAATACAAATAAATAGTAAAAAAAAAGAAGAGAATTTATTTTTTCGCATTAGTAATCTAAGATTTCAAATTTTGCAACATAAATATAAATAAAGAACTTACCTGCAAAATAAGATAAAAAAATAGTCAATTTATCAATCAAAATAACGAACTTTAAAGAATGATGGAGAAAGATTGCTAAATAAGTTAATTTATAAATAATCTTTAACAATAAAATATAAATATCACTTTATGCAAAATATACAATAATAAAATATCATAATTCATCTACTATTTAATAAATTACAGATTAATCGGGTGCTTAATCATTTTGGACTCGATTAAACACCCGATTAATCATTTTGAACCCGATTAAGCACCCGATTAATCATTTTGAATCCGATTAAGCGCCCGAGCGCATAATCAGAGCGCTGATTTAGTATTACACGGGCTGCCAACGATTAGGATCAATTGGCCGATTAATCCGATTTTTAGAACATTGACTTTGCAAACTTAAATTTAAACATTTATGTTTATAACAAAGCAAATTTCACATAATTATATCTTAATTTGTATTTAATTAAATGTAAGATATCGACTACAACGCTCGCGTATAGATTGCCCATGTATATTTATTTGAAGTCAATATATTCAAACTTGCATGAACGTGGAAAGTAAATTTAACAGTTGTAAATCAATAAGAAAGAATTAGCATCAAACATAAACATGAAGTGGAATAGTTAAAAAGTCTTTTCCTGGTGATTCTCCCAATTGTCATAGGTTGGAAGGAGTCTGAAATCCTGATCTCCATAAACGGGATTATGAACACAGCCGATCAACCACATAGTCTCACTCTCCTCTCTGATCATATAAACGAATGCATGATTAGCGACAAAATCAAGATGAGTCTCAGTAGAGGAGCCAGAACAACCAAGAAGAATTTTGGTTTGCTCTTCCCTTTTGTCATTCTCATTCTTCTCAACTTTGGCTTGCCTTCCCTTTTTATGACTCATATTCAATTGTGGAAAGAAAAATGTTGAGAAAAATTAAGGTTGAAAGGGGTTGTGTGTGAGATTAGCAACACAACAACCCCCTCCCTTCTATTGATTTGTTAAAGATGTTTTGTACACAATCTCAATTCTTGAAGAGTTGTCTTCCACACAAAATGGTGTCAGTAGGAGAGGTCCAAGGTGTCGACTCAGTGTTCGCAATCTCGGCTGAGTCGGATACGACTCGGCCGAGTCGTATCCGACTCGACGTGGTCCGAGATTACTCGGATGCTCGAGTCATTGAGTAGGTCCAAGTCGGCCGAGTCGGCTCCGAGTCGAAACTGATCCGGGTTCGACTCGGATCTGCTGAAGACACCGTGGCTTGTTGCCTATAAAACGAAAAAAGGGCGAAAAAACAAAACACACACCTCTCCTCCAGATCTCCTGTCGCCGACTGAGGGCTTCATCGTCGCCGTCGTAGTCGCTCCGTCGTCGCTCCGCCGGTACTCCCTATCTCCCTCAGTCTCTCTATCTTCTCTCTCTTTCTCTCTCCACCTCTCCCTGTCGATCTCTCCCCCTCTTCGTTTCTCTCTCCCCTTGTCCCTCTCCCAACTCTCTTCGTCTCTTCCTCTGCCCCTCCCTCAGTTTCTCTATCTTCTCTCTTTCTCTCCCCCTTTCTCTCCGTCGATCTCTTTCCGTCTCTCTCTTTCTTTGACTTTCTCTTTCCTTCAATCTCTCTGTCTTATCTCTCCCTCTCTCCGTCGATCTCTCCCTTTCCCCCTCTGTCCCTCTCTCCCCCTCAGTCTCTCTGTCTTCTCTCTCCGTCGATCTCTCCCCTCTCTCTCCACTGTCCCGTCCCTCTGTCCTCTCTCTCTCTGTCTCTTTGTCTTCTCTGTCTCCCTCTTTCTCCATCGATCTCTCTCTCCGTCTCTCTCTCTCCCTCTGTCCTTTCTTTCTCTCCCTCCCTAAATCTCTCTCTCTCTTTCTCCCCTCCCTCAGTCTCTCTGTCCTCTCTCCCCCTCTGTTCTCTCTCTCTCTCTCTCTGTCTTCTCTGCCCTCTGTTCCTTTCTCCCCCCAATCTCTCTCTATTTAATTTAGTTTAAATTAGTTTAGTTTAGTTTAACTTAATTTAGTTTAATATAATTTAATATAATTTTGTGATTTTATTTAAGTTAGGTAATTTAATAATTTTATTGAAGTTAGGTAATTAATTTAATTTAGTTTAATTTATTATAAATTAGTTTAGTTTAATTTAATTTAGTTTAATTTAATATAGTTTTAATTTAGTTAATTTCAGTTTTAATTTAAGTAACATATAATTTTTTAAATTTCAGTATGGCTCCAAAGCAACGCGATATTGGATGGGAACATTGTACTCCTATTTTGTGTGCTAGGTGATATGTTTTGAATATGTGATACATGAATTTTGATGCCTACATTTTTTTTACGATTTGTCATGATTTTTTCATAATTTTTTTAGCGTTCTATGTAACGTTTTGCGCGTATCATCTGAGTCCGATCCGAGTCGCCGAGACGATCCGTCTCGGTGTCGGCCGAGTCGGTGGCCGAGACCGAGACTTTGAACCATGTGCCGACTAGAGGTAGAACTTCTACTGCTAAAATTATGGGGTCCAGTTTAGCCTTCTTCTTTACTACTCAGTAGGAGCATGGTTCAAAGACTCGCCGAGTCGGAGACGTCTCGGCCGCTCCGAGACGAGTCCAGTCACGGGTCGGTCGACTCACTCAGAGAGACCGACTCAGCCGAGAATTGGGGTTGAATCGTCACTTGCATTATGATGATGATTTTGTGCCTCATCGCAATTCATGTGAAATAACTACATTAGCATGTTTTATGAATGTATTTGTGCAATTTACTATATTGTGCATGTATTTTGATATGTTTTTACCGACGACGCGTGTGTTTATACTTTCGCTTATGTTTAGTGTGCTTGGTGATATATTTTGGACATGTAATACATAAATGTGGTATCTACATTTTTTTAAAATTTATCGTGATTTTTTCAGAATTTTTGAGCTTTTTATGTAGCGTTTTGCGCGTATCGCCCGATACGTCTGAGTCGCCGAGACCGATCCGTCTCGTGCCCGCCGAGTCCGGCCGAGACCGCGACTGTGACCATGAGTAGGAGGGTTGTGTTGATCTCACACACAAACCATTCGACCTATTATTGCTTATCATCTTTTCTCTTACACAAATTAAGAATGAGTGGTAAAAGGAAAGACAAGCCAAAGTTGAGATAGATGAGAATGATAGAAACGAAGAGCAAGCCATAGTTCTTACTTCTGTATTGGGAATCCTGTTGATTTTTTCGTTGATCATGCAGTTATTACTAATCAGAGAGGATAGAGTGAGATTATGATTGGCATTATGCACAATCCCATATGTGGAGATCCGGATTTCAGAGACTCCTGCCAAAATGGGTGTCACTGTAAACAATTTTTTAACTATTTCACTACATATTTATGTTTGATGCTTGTGCTTTCTTTCTTATTGATTTACAACTTATATTTACTTATCACATTCATGACAGATCGTAAAATGTTAACTTTCAAATACATATACATGTATACACATATACAAAATAGTAAGTATATACACATATACAAAATAGTAAGTCTCATACTTAATTAAACATAGGCGAAGAGGCTAATTTTGTTAAATTGCTTTATGTTATAAGCATAAACATTTAAATTACCTTGAAATTTTGTAAATATATGTTTGTTGCCGAGCTAGAACTATAACTATCAATTCACTCCTGATAAGGTCCTTACCTTCTATGAAGTTTGAAGTTATTACTAACTCCTCTCATTTAAACTTTAGGTCTGCGCAAGCTCTTATGTTTTTGCAAAAGTTTGTAGTCTTACCTGCTCTCTGCATTGTTCTATGTATTTCTACAAAGATTTGTACATCTACATAATGCTTTGTTATGAAAACCTTGTTGTTCAGAGATATTCCTAACTTTGCGAAGAGTAAATTATCCAAGTTGGACTATACTTGGTTAAGTATAAGCACCCGAGAGACATGCTTGAAAGGAATCTTCTCTTCTATTTTAGAAAAGCGTGAGTTGTCATTTTATTCAATAGAATTGAAAAGATTAGATAAATATACACCTAACCGTCAGCCATCTGTACCTTCATCTTTATTTACTTTGAGTTAGAAGTTAGAACTTTGAACTCTTCCTTTAAATTCAATTATGTGGTAAGCTCCAAGTTCCACCTTACGGTTTCATCTAGCAAGAAGAGCTTTAGTCACTATATAGGTAGCTGAAAGATGATACATTAACGGTAAGATACTTTATAGTCTTAGATGCTAATTGAAATGCATTATATGGAGAGCGTAACTATGGCTTATAGATTAATTCAATTTCCGACAGTAAAATTGATCATCTTCTATTTTATTTGGATTTCCCCCGCCAGCTGTGAAAGGATTGTTAGCTGCATATATTAAAGCTAATTGACTGGTATTATTGGTTTATTTATCTACCAATTTTTTTTAAGGATGATGGCTTTCTCAGCTCTTGTCTATAGGTTATAGTTGTTCCTTGAGAAAGAAACTACATGTTCAATAATATTCTAATGTATGTATAACCAAGAATTGGAATCATTATGTATCTCTTGTAGTTAAGATTATAGATTCCGTGTCTGAGATGACTGGTAAAATTGGTTTGTTTATCTACTAATTTGTTGTTTTTTTAAGAATGAAAGTTCTTGTTTTAGGCTATATTTGTTCCTTATGGAAGAAACTATACATGTTCAGTAATATTCTAATATATGTATAACCAAGAATTGGAATCATTTATGTATATTTTGTAGTTTAGATTTTATAGATTTCATGTCTGAATTCTGATATGATGTTTTCCTTGTGATACGTAGGAAAATATCATACTGTTCCATATATCATTACATAATTCTTATTACTTCTATAAATCTCTATTTTGAGATTATATTAGAGAAAACAAATCATCTTTTGAATAGATAAAGAAGTTCCTATCCTCTAGGTTAGGCAGGGTATTGTTTGATTATGTTACTTCCACTATCTTTCAGCCTGAAACTGTTTATCTTGGTTGTTCAAGTTTTACACCCGAGTGGTTACTTGATTTACTCCCACACTTATTTATTTCCGATTCCATAGTTTAATATCTAGAGTCTTCAAGTTCAAATTTGATCTCTAGTATGAACGTCTCAACAGCTTAGAGGACAAGCTCTATTAATCAGCAAGCCAGTTCTCTTATATTACTAGCACCAGGATGTTTTTCTTTCATATCATTCTTTCTTTTGTTGCTTGACTCAACCACTTTTCTGTAGAATTTTATGACCTTTCGTAGAACATAAATTTTTACTCTTGTTTGAATGTGTTTCATAATATTACCGTCTGCATGTGTGCTCTTATTTAACTGAGATTTGGAACAATAATATAAAATTTTCTCTATTACACGCTGAGTTCCTAATAATCTTACTCTCTATGGATAAACATGTATGTGCTCAAGTTCAAGCCTTGAAATAAGATTAGTCGCTGTTATGTTTTAAACTTTCATCAATTTTATCTCTTTCATTCTTTAGTTGCTTTGGTTTTATAGCGTCAAACTTCTTTATCTAGAGAAATCTATATGGCCACATCTTGAATAGTCGCGTTCTTCGAGTCTATTTGGATAGTTTGTCACTACACTAGTTATTCATTGTATTTATACCGCGTTTGACCATTTTCTTGTATGTAACTTAACATCTAGAGCCCTCACCATCAAGTTCTTTATCCTGTATAACTTTCTTGATGGCTTCTAGGGCAAGCATTATCAATCAGCAAGTCGTGCATCTCATGTCAATAGCAGTGTCTTGATACTGGCCTATGATTCTAAAGTTGCATCAATTTCTCAATTATGTCTGTCTTGCCATAGTATTTTGCTTTCACTAGAAAGAACTCATGTTCTGGCACGCATAACATGTCATGATCCTTTGCTTGATATCTCATCTTCTATTAGTGAGGGTCCTGGAGAATAAGTCCATCTTTTCCTAGAGAGAGAATAATTTTCTGTAGTATTTTTTTTTGTGTTGATTGTACTGAGAATTTATCTTAGCCTTTTCTTCTCCATGAATAATACAAAATACTTGGTAGGCAGCTTTTTTAAGCCTGTTTCAGTAGTTTGTCAACTACTTTTAGATTCCTATTTCATTCGTTCTTAGATATATAACTAGTTTTTCAACACCTTAGAGAGTAGTAGAATGACTAGCCTTTGGTTTTGAATTTTAGGTTCGAACAAATTCTAGACGTAGTCAAAATGAGTACTAGACTGGCTGGCCTTTGGATGACTTTTCATCCTCTCCAAATGAAGCAATGTAAATCAAGGGGCATCTGGATTTTTGAAGTTAATTGCTTAATGTATGTTTGTAGATAAGTTCGTATTAAAGTTTAAATTGTGCACAACACCACTTAATGGAGTCTATTGAGAATCTCTCATGCATTAAAGGAAACATAGACAGAATGGGACCTATAGATGTTTGAAAGTCTCACAAGGACCATCAGAATTTAATCAATTGCACCCATCATTCCAAATTCATACTATTGCCATGGATTTATGCTTTGTAAAATTATGCCTGAGTTTTATTATGATGATTTCCTTGTAATTGAGGAAATCACATCTGTTCCATATTAAACATAGCATTACCCTTGTTACTACTAAGGTTGAAATCTCAGTATTGTAAGTGATAGGTTTTTGGTATCAAAATTGACAATACCAGTATCAAGCCATATTCCAAAAAAATGCTTACTACCATGGTTTCAAATATTGTTCTATTCCAATATATTTCAGCAATATCGTATCGGGTTTTGAGGTACTCGATATGATATTAATCTTATAATATTGGCTTAGAACTGATAGTGCAAGTATGCCTGATATTGTGGATATTGATGATGTTGATAGTAAAAAATATTGCCCGATAGAGATATCGATACTGAGATTTTAAACCTTGCTTATTACTTATGTAATCTCATGTTAAGGAGGACATTGGAAAATAAGTCATCTTTTTGAATTGATAAAGAAATTTGCTCCTCTATATGAAGTTGGGTGTTACTTGAGTACATTACTTTACTATCTTGATTATGTATAATAAAAGGTGTTCGAATGACCCAAAATGATATTGATTACATGTTTTGTCTTAATGTTCAATTCCATTTAAGACATGAGAATATGATATGAGGTTGTATGTATATTCATTAGTGGTCTTATTGTCCTTCGGCGTGAAACATCCTATTGCTACCATCATGTTCTTAACTTGCACCAATTTCTTGCCTGTGTCCTTTTTTATTATATGCATTTATACTATGGTACTATGATATGCAGGACACCTACCAAAAATTGGCATCTCGCGACATAGACGTGATGTCTAAACTTTTATTTGTTTTAAATATATGTATAAGATGATGCATGCCATGTCTCCTCACCAAAACTAATTGGTTTATAGATAACTTTACTATTTTAGGTTAATTCTGTATGAATAACAAGCCAATACATCCATCTTTTATGAGCTAAATTACATACAATAGAGAAACACATATATAGCTTTGATCTTGTCCCTGGAGTTTTGGAGAACTGCCATGTTCAGCAACTTCAATTCTATCTGGATAGTTTGTCAACTATTTGCATGTTCCAATTTTATCATATCTGAGCTGTCAATTATGCAAGTTAGTTGCACGAAAAACTTAGGAGAGAATAGTAGAGTGAGTGCCCTTGAGCTGAGTTTTATTTTTAAAAAAAAAAAAAATTCTTGAATGGAGTTCAAAATAACTGTTATATATAGTCAAAATTTTGTCTTTTAGCCAATTTCATTTAGCTGTGCTAAATTAAGGCTTTCGGCAGATTGTTAAGGTGCATGCTTGCTCTCGTGCCTTACGTACACGCGTGCCACGACACACACACACCCACACACACACAACACACACACACACTCGTGTTGTAATTCATGTGCAAAGGTGTCAAGGTCATTGGTGGTATTTTTTAGTTAATTTGCTTGCATGTGTTTTGCAATTGACAAGAGTTTGGCTCTTGCAGACTACTTTTTTCTGAAAGAAAGAAGTCTGTTATATATGGAATAAATGCATGTTAATGCAAGAATTGTGAATACAAAATAAGTCATATGGTCTTGGTAGTTAGTTGGGTTGCATTGTCGGTAGTCAGCTCAAGTTCGAATCCTGCAAAAGTGGGGATCGTGCCAATGACTCAACCTGACTCAATTTCCTCCTCTAATCAGAGAGGGATGAGTATAATATCTAGATAACTCTGATGTTTATAGATATTTTGAATGTATCGCTAAGGAATAAGCAAGAGACTGTTTGGAGTCTTTCTTGGAGTTGAATACTGTTACATGGTCTATTTAGTAAGCAAGCATACTGGACATACTCTTTTGAAGGAACAATGTAGATGCAAGAATGTTTTGAAGGAACAATGTAGATGTAAGAATGTTTCTTAAAAAAGTGAGGCCTTCTATTTTCAGTTGTCCACTGCTGTGGGTACGCCATTTGAATATCCCCACTATAGCTTAGGTGGTAACTAGAGGGTCCTTTGCGAAATTGCAGTCAGGTTTGCTTAAAAAAGGCACCTCAGTAGACAGGAGGGTTTCTTACTTTGAAAGTAGCTAGTTTTTCTTGATCTTTATATCACTATATCACACCACTACTCTCGGATCATGATCTTAAAATGCAGTATCCATAAGTTAAATCTCCGTACATGCTAACTGGTCATCTAGCTTTGTATGGTGAATCCCTGTCCATCTTGCCTATTACTACCTCAAAAATTCAGAACCCAGTAACAGAATGTTGATGTTGCCTGGATAACCAGTGATATTTTTCCGTATGGTAATAATGATGTTCGACCTCTATGTTAATAATGATATAATGAATTGACCTTGAGATGGGTTGATCTGGTTGAAAAGCGTGGAAGTTTACTCCACGGAGTTTTTGTTTTAAAATGTTGAAGTTGAAAGTCTGTAGAGTATGACAGTGCAAAAAAAGATGAGCAGTAATTTTGAGAGGGTTAAGGCAAGTTAGACTTGAGGAAGACCTTCCAAAAGAAAGAAGAAAAGAGAATGAATCAAGCATTTAGATAAATACATGCTCTTTTATGTTAGCACCCGAGATAGTGAGGAGGCAAGGCACTCATGGCAAGAATTGGCTTCGCTGTGTTTTAATTTGATTCAACCCCAACCAAACTTGAAAATTAGACCACTTAATTTGACTTTCAAGAATTTAAAGACTGTGACAGTTTTATTTAAAATTGAGCCCTATCTAATAAAATATCATTTAGTTATAATTGGCTGGTGAGTTTTGAATAGTTTGTAAATATTTTCATGTGACTCTTATAATATGACTTGGCCCTTCTTACAACCCAGAAAAAGGGCCACTTTGAATTATAATTTCCTGGACCTTCTGTAACTCATCAGGTTTGAGATAATGAGAATCTTATAAAATAAATTGCTTCCAGAATTTCTTAGTATGCTTTTTATCTCTTGTAATATATTTATTTGTTTTAGATTGATTTTTCTCATGCATATACACATATGCCTTGTCAGCTGGTTTGATTAATGGTCATGTTTGGGGTAATCGTTTATGAATTCTGTTGTGCTGCTGTTTCTAGGCTCTTCATTATCTTAATAAATGATAAACATTACGACTTGTTATTATGTTCATGTCTGTTAACACTTGGTGTGATATGGATATTGATAATGCCAATTGCGCGAAGCTGTGATCCCATAACCAACTGGCATTTCATGCAGGTTCTTTATAAAAATTGAAAATTTTTATTGCACTCGAGTGACATAGATTTGGACTTGGGATGCTAACCACTACTGTAGGTTTTGTCTTTGTTGGAGGTGGCAGCCTCCATAATCTTTGAAATGGAGTATTATTAGCCTTTGCACTGAAGCATGAGGGGTCCCATAGCATGTACTGTTGGCCCATTCATTACACCATCAAACATTTTCTTGTCATCAATTCATTATCATGCCCTATATTATAGTTAACTGATATGCCAAGTTGTTTTGCAGAGATCATTTCAAATGGACTTTGAATCCCTGTTTTGTGCGGCTAAAACGGAATCCAAAGTACCTTCAGAAGCAGGGCATGATGGAGTTTCGGACTTGAAGTCATTTTCCAATTGCTTTAAGGTATGACCCAGGGACTGTTCTTCTCACTTTTGTGTCAGTCAGATTACCTGAAACTTGAGTTACGCCTGTGCCTTAAATATGTGAATAGATCATCAATGGCAACATGAAACAAACCTGTAACAGGACGAGGTTCACATCTTTTATGGAACTAGCAAATTTCCTGACCAGGATTGACTTTGCAACCCTTGAGTCTATATGTTCATGGTAATTCTAAATTCTTTCCTTGTATGAGTTAATTAATCTGACTACCCTTTTTCTTTCTCTTGTTAATTCTTGGTCTTTGTCAGTGTCAGCATACCTCATGGGTGAAGTTTTTTTGCAGTTGTGTTGTAGGTCTGAAGCTTGAGTTCTCCTCACACTATGGGTACTGCTTTGCTCACACTACGGGTACTGTTATGACTTTCCTTGGAAAAAGAAAAAAAATAAGGGGAAAAAAAACCACCTAGTTGCCATCTTAAATGTCTAGTGATAGGAAATCATAATGTAACCAATTTAGGTAAAGTTGAGTTAGGGAGCTGAAGCCTCTTATCTCCATATTATAAAGCAGTATAGATATGATTATAGAAATAGATTTTGACAAAAATCATAAACAACATGAAGAGGAAAGTGAAAGCACTACGCTTTGTCTCCTCATTCGGCTGTTTGTCCTTCCTTTCCTTAATAAAGTAAATAAATAAGACAATTTTATCCATCATCTGGGATTTTTAAATACTAATATGATGACATAGGAGGATGTAGAATAAACCTAAAAGGTACCGAAAGAACAGATTTGGAGAGTGACCCTGAAGGATCTCAAAAACTTTTCAAGTCTAGAAGACCTTTATTCTATCCGTGGCTGTATATTCTCTCATATTGCTTCTAAAATGTCAAACTGGTGGACATGTGCTGCCAAAAGCCTTTAGTATAATATCACAGCTGTAAAACGCATCCCACACGTGCAACATTTGTATGTTTTCCATTCAATTTATTACTCTGATTTGTTTCTTTTTTTCCTTTTTTCTTGATCAAGACAATACTTTTTGTCCTGCAGTGACACGTTTTGGGTTCTGGAATCTGCGATCAGTTTGAACCTAGTACAACCTTGCATATGTATGATGGGCAAGTACACACTTAAAGTATCTACGCCTTCAGATAGGAAGAAATGAATCTGGGCATTTGGCTGAGATTAAGTGAAACATAGGGCGTCAAGTGCTTGGACACGGGGAATTCTGACAGAATTTGTAGAATTTCAACAGTGGCATACTTTCGGGTAACCAAAAGTCCTTGAAAGAAATTTGTCAAATTTGATTTTCTTTCATGCACAAAAAGCTACTTGAAAAAGATGCTCATAATCTGGAAGATGAAAGTGTGCTCTTAATAATTTCATCTTTGGCCATGTTCGTACTGGGTTTTTCTTGTGGTGTGCTCGGTTCTGGTCTGTTCTCACCACACAAGAATTTGATCCTTTGAGTTAGTAGGCAACTAACTTCGCCGTAGTTTATATCATCTCCATGTAATTCTAACCCAATTGGGGAAATCCATGACATGGAGTTGCTTATTGAAAGACATCAGATCTATTTTCATCTTGAATCCTCCCAGATCAGATCACCCCCAATATCCACAATGACCTTTTTTTCGTCTAGTGGATATCTTCTTTACTCACTGCTGAAGATGTTATTGGTCTGGTTGTCTCATGCTGAGGTCCTTCGCCTTATTGTTTGTCCTTGTGAATGTGTTGAACAAGTTGCTGAACGCCAAGTTGTTTTTGAATCTCTTCTATCGCCAACGATATCTACATTTGTTTGGTGTCAATAGCATCCGTAATGTTATATTGATGTTCTTGAACTTCTGCTTTTGTAATGAACTCTGATCCACGATTTTGAGCTATGAGCCAGGCAGAATCTAATACCAGCAAACTTAGATGGAAGTGATGAGAACAATGGATGCTGAAGACACAATCACAAAACGGCCATTATCCACTGACAAAACCCTAGATGTACATGCAAATTTTCATGTATTTGGCATGAATTTAACATTTATGGGGGTATTGAATTCTCATGGGCATTAAATTTTCTCATTTCATGTGGATGCTGTTCAGATCGTGATAGATGGGTATTCTATCCTATATTTCCATTTGATGGGAATTTATAAGAAAACTTTTTTATTCAAAACAACTATATTTCTTCTTTTCACCTTTCTTTCCTCTTTTTTTTTTTTTCATTGCCACCATTGCCATTGATTGTCACAACTCACATCATCGACTGGCACCAATCGTCGTTGTGACTACAGACTGCCGATCCCGCCACCGTCAGCCGTTGTCATTGCCATTGATCTCTGATCACTGTCACCGCTACTACCACCGCTGACTGTTGATCGCGACAATTGCCGCACTACTGTCGTTATCGCCCCCACCGTCATTGGCCATGCTGCTTGTTGCACCCGCCAGCCACAACCGCCGTGGATGTTGCTGTCACCGTTGTCATCGCCTCCACTGCTACCGTCGTTGCTGCCCAGCACAACTGCCATTCTCATCACTTTCATTATTTCGTTCATTGTTACTAATTCTCGCACTACAAAGTTAATTTGAGAAAATTATGTTGACGAATGTTGTTGTTGTTGTTGAATGTTGTTGTTTTTGTTGTTGTTGTTGAATGTCATGTTCCACGAGATCTTTCTAACATACCATATTTAACAGTAGTAGTCTATTGACTGAAATGTTTTAATTATGCTAAACATGATAGTGTAACATTTCTAAGAATTTAATACATGAGGATCAAATTCTTGGGTAGTGAGAATATTGCATTCTGCCTGCCAGAGGCACAGTTAATCTACGAATTAATAATTTGGAATTCACCAAGAAGAGAAAACCCTTAAGTTAACAAAAATCTGACGGAAAACTAATAAGATAAGCCTCACATAGGCTCTTCATCATATCAGGCGAACTTTCTTCATTTTATTTTTATAATTAGTTTGAGTCGTGGTCGGATTGTGAAAAATCCAAACTCTAATTTACGGGTGTAGGCGGAGTCTACTAGAGCTCTTCTTCTTGAGATTATGGCCCTCAAAAATTGGCGCAACTCTCAATGCTTTTTTATGAACATTTTAGTCTTAGTTTAAACTTACTGATTATTTTGTAACATCAACTGCTGTAATTGAAATGCAAATTCAAATTATAGTTTCTTGCTGTGTGGAAGCCCAGAAGTGGATGGAAGTGAGGAAGTGAGAAGTAAGATTCTTTTTCTTTTGAAAAATCAGAATTTGTGTTTCTTTTTCAGTGTTTGGATAGCAGTTGAAAGTGTAATTGAAAAGTGTAATGTTTTTTCGGTGTTTTGTTGGTAATGCAAAAATGGAAGTGAAAAATTGACCACAAAGTTGATCGCAAATTAATAATAAAATAAATATTAATTATGAAAATTAAACTGTAATTAGACTGCAAGTGAGATTTACATTACCACAAAATTAATTATTTTGAGTTACAACTTATTACCAATGAGATTTACATGACTATATAATTATTTGTAACACCCTGGAAATGAAAAAAATATGATTGTGTAAAAGAGAAGTGTAAAGAGAAAAGAGAAAAGAAAAATGAGTTTTTCTATTTTTCTTTTCTGTGTTTAGAGGGACAGCGGAAGTGGGAAACGAAATTTCTTACTAAGCCAAACAGCCCGAGCCAACAACTCTTAGAAAGGAAAATATAAATGCAAAATGATTTAAACACAAATTTAGTGCGATTGGTACTTCTTCTTCTGAGACTGCAAAGGTGGGAAGTCCCTAAAACGAGATTTCTTACTAAGCTTGAGGAATAAATGGGTCATGCCCCTACATTATTTTGTTAACTTAGCTGTCCATTTTTGTATACATTCCCCTTCCTTCAAAAGAATAAATGTCCTACATACAAACTCCTGTTAATTTCTCATTCATCTCTTAAACCCCAAAAGTTATAATGTCCTACAAACAAACACCTACTAATTTCTCATTCATCTCTTAAACCCCATCAGACATAACAAAAATTAAAATTAAAATTAAATATTAACAATAACAATAGAGAAAAACTAAAATCAATAAGAGTAGAGAAAAGTCTTATAATTTCCTGTAAGATTATATCCCACAACAAAACAACTAAGTCAAACTAATAAACCTATCATCAAATCAAATAAACATAATAAACCAAGTCAAGAACTACCACAACTCTAGAGTCTAAGAGTCAACTCAAGCTTTGGCTCCTCTTCATGAACCTCCACCAACTGATTTGTACTCCGACCACCAACCTCACCACCACCACCACCACCACCAATCCATCGGTATCCGGCGCCGGTGCAGCCGCCGCCGGCTCGTTGAACCTCACAGCCGTAGGCGCCATTCTCCCGCCTCCGACGCCGCAATAAAGCTCCTCGCTGAGCAGCCTCCCAATGCCGGCCTGCTGGCGGCCGAACATCGCGGGCCGGGCCCATCCATGCCTCCCCTGCATCATCGCCGCCGCTGCGGCCGCCGCCGACCCGAGGTACGGCTTGTGCACCATGGAGTGCACCTGTATGCCCATCGGCCTCCCCCCTCCGTACAGCCCCGGGTACCTGTGCATGATGTGGTGGTGGTGCCCGTACAGGTGGTGGGGCCCCCTAGCACCGCCGGTGTGGGCCCCAGCGCCGCTCTTGGCCAGCGTCCTCTCCCTCTTGTGCGCGTTCTGGTGGCCCCCCAGCGCCTGAGAGCTGTAGAACTTGCGCTGGCAGTAGTTGCACGAAAACACTCTCTGCTCCGACTCCGCCGCTCCGGCGACGTCCTCCCCTTCTCCTCCGCCCCCCCAACCGCCGCTCCACCGATTGATCCAATCAGGTTCAGCTCCGTAATCATCATCGGCGCCGCTGCCGACGAAGAGGACGACGACGAGCCTTCGCCTTCACTGATCTTGTCACCATGATCATCAGAAAGCGCGAGGCCCATCAGCCCGCCTCCAGACAAGGCATGAACCCCTCCCTCCATCTTCTCCTCTTTCTCCGAGACCGAGATGCTCGAGGACTCGGAGATCCTAGTGATCACCTCCATGATCTTCTTGTTTCTTTTTTTTCCTTTTTTTTTTTCTTTTTTTTTTTTTTTTGAGGAAAATGATGTTGTTTCTTGATTTCTCCTTGTTGATTCTTGGTTCTGTATTTAAAGGGGGAAGAGAATGATTGCATGCACAGCAATAATATGCAAAGATTTGAATGCAAATAGATCTCCCAATAATGGAAAGATTGGCCTCAAAACAACAACAACATATGTCAAAGAAAAGAGAGAGACTCACAAGGAAAGTCTGTTTCTTTGTACAGCTAGCTATTGATCAACCTTCATCCCCCTCAATTTCTCTTAAGGCTTGCTTGCTTCCCATTTTTATGATGTTTGTGATGATCAATCTTTTGAATCTACCACACAAAGTCTTTGGAAAGAAAGATGAAGGTGACATGTATACATGAGTTGCTATATATAAGATCATAATATTATTAACTTGCTATTTATACTGTGCAAAGTACATGGACTTTAGGGGGATGAGTGAGTGTGCTGTATTTGGGATGTCCTGTGTAAATGCTTGCTTGCTTGTTATGGCAAGAAATATTCCTCATGGGCACGTTTTATTCATTGCATGTCTTTCGGGCCGCGGGGGATAATACATTGAGATCTTCTTTATTTATTTATTTTGGGAATTTTTGGGATTTCAAGTCAAGATTAATTCAATCTTTAAGATTGTTGTAGAATGTTTTTCTTTTAATAGCTTGATTACATCCTTGATTGTAATTATAAGGTTGGTTGTACGTTCAAGTCTTGTCTCCACCAAAAGAATTTATTTTCCTTTATATGGGTGGTTTGTGATGAAAGATATTTCTTCAGATGGAGAAATTGCATCGGCTGAATTCATTGTCTAGGCAATATTGTTTAAGTATATATTAGTGTTGTAGAAACAAAAAATACAATTTTTTTAAGTTAGAATTTTTAACAAATGTCCTCCTTATATTTATATATATACGTGTGTACACGTGTGCGTGTGCGTGTATTTCACATCTCTAAAGATTTGCTAACCTTATACACTTTGCATATATATGATTGGAGAATATGATAACTTAACAAGAACTTAACAAAAGAAGCAAATTAATGAAAATTTTTAAAGAAATAGTTCATTACAAAACTTTATATATGCGTGTGTGCGCGTGCGTTTTTCACTCCTTTGCAGATTTACTAACCTTATATAATTTGCATATGTATTATCTATGTTAACAAGAACACAACAAAAAAAAAGCAAACTGGAGATTAACTTTATATATAAATATATGTGTGTGTGTATAGGCCTATTGTAAAACACACACACACACACACACACACACACACACACACACACGAGAAATATGTACCTCAGCCGCCAGCTGAGAGAGACTCTTTCAGCTGGCGCAACGTGGCTGAATTTTAACCACAATTTTAGATGCTGATACCATGGTCAAAGTTTTAAATGAGGACTGTGGTTAAGTCGCAGTGTTTTTATGAGAACTCTTGTCATGGTCGCAGTCTTTCTCTGAGAAAAGACTGCGATCAAGGTCGCATTCTTTTATGAAGACTGCTACCATGATCACAGTCCTAATTACATTAATAATATATGATTTTTTAGGACTGCGACCATGTTACAGTGGACTGCGATCATGTTGCAGTAAGTTTGCGACCATATTGAAGTGACAGCTGAGAGAGTCTCTTTCAGCTGGCGGCTGAGGTATATATCTCTCTCTATCTCTCTCTCTCTCTATATATATATAATATATAGGAATCTGTACTTCAGCCAACAGCTGAGAGAGACTCTCTCAGCTGGCACAACGTGACTGAATTTCAACCACAATTTTGAGTGCTGGTACCATGATCGCAGTTTTTTATGAGGACTGTGATTAAGCGCAGTGTTTTTATGAGAACTGCTGTCATGATCGCAGTCTTTTCTAAGGACTGCGACCAGGTCACAGTTTTTTTCTGAGAACTGCTACCATGGTCGCAGTCCTAATTATACTGAAAATATATAATTTTTTAGGACTGTGATCATCTCACAGTGGACTGCGACCATGTTTGCAGTAAGTTGCGATCATATTGAGGTGACAGCTGAGAGAGTCTCTCTCAGTTGGCAACTGAGGTACATTTTTCTCATATATATTATAATATATATATATATATATATATATATATATATATATATATATATATCAGGAAAATGTATATCAGTCGACAACCGAAGTGTCTCTCCAGCCGGCGGTGACGTGGCACAATATGTGCCACAGTCTTCGGCAATCTTAATTACGACTCCGCTTTTGAAATAACTGAATTTTCTAAAGCCCCTGCCGTTCAAAAGACAGTTTTTCTTGGGATGATATAGTTTTATATTCTTTATTATTATTTTCTCCCCTTTCTATTTTCTATCTCTCTCTATGTCTCCCGCGCTATCAGATCTAGATTTGAGATTCGCAGAGAATGTCGTTCTTAAAAAAGCGGGAGCGGGATCAGATATTAATTTCTAGTTTGCAGACCTAGATCTCTATCAGCTCTCCATCGAGATCTCCATTATTTTCTCTCGGCCTGTCATTTTAATATCGAGCCCCGACCATATTCATCTCCCGCCACCCCATCTCGTCTGGCCCCGGTGCCCTTTTGTTCGCCCCATCTGATATGAATCATTTATTATCAAGTTCAACTTCATCATAGAATATAGAAAATCCAGCATGAGACAGATCTTTGGATGTTGATCAAGAGGTAGTTTTTTTCCCATTTTTATTTATATTCTTCGTCGCAATTGCAGTGAAAAAAATATTGGGTGCCCTAGATGAGACTACGACCTAGTATAAATTTTATAGTAAGGATACGACTAAGGTCACAGTTTTTAATAAATAATATCTCAGTTTCTTTTAAATTGTGGCCTTACGCAGTCTTTAATTACATTAATGTGTGACCTTGTCGTAGTCGTAGTCCTTTAATATATTAAAGTTCATATTTATCTTTTAGTCATTAATTATTTAAGGACTGCGACAATAGTCGCAGTATTTCATAAAACACTTTTCATAATATTATAACATATTAAAGGATGCGACTAAGGTCGTAGTTTTTATATAATATCACAATTTCTTTTAAATTGCGCCTTAGTCACAGTCTTTAATTACATTAGATGTGCGAACATGGTCACAGTTTTAAAAAGATATATTTCATGTTTATCTTTTTTGCCACGCCCCACTTCTCAAAATACACAATTGGGTATGCGACGAGAGTCGACGATGTATTCTCAATATAAATACGCTAAATCTCAATGTATTAAATCAAAACATAAAGTTCACAATTTATTCCAGCCTTCAAAAGTAAGTACAATAATGTCTTAAAAGTTCACTTACTATAAGCATAACAAGAATAGAACCAAAATACACAAAAAGTCCTCACGAAATGAACTGAGGATGGTCTACTAGAGATCTGCAACGCGCTCAAAGTACTCCTCTGCTGCTCTTGCAATGTTCTCGGGATCTGGATCTGAGCATACCAAACTCAGGGTCTCAATAAGCGACCTAGTGAGTGGTAAAATAAAAGTGGAGGTGCACATGCATGTAACGTGTGAGCATACTGTGAAAGAAATATAAATGATAAGGTTGGAATAACATGCCAAACAATAAATGAATAGTAACTAAGTCAGTCAGTGATATAGTCAGGTGTACATCAGGTCATGAGTATAATCTATATCTAGCATAACATGCATGCATAAATCAGGCTCAGTTATAACGTCAATGTAAGAATTCATTTTTCTTTATTATTAATTATGTCAGCAAACACCAATTGTCACATGTAATAGATGCATCTCATACTACGCCTACTACACGTGCCATCGAGATTCTCAGTTATTGAAACTGATTGGTTGGAGACATTATCTGTGTTTTAGGTGGGTTCCGTGCATACCTAGGATCACGGTCTAGACTCCTGAGGCTGAACCAGGCCCTACCGCAAGGTAGTCAGTAACATGTATAATAGTCAGGTAACATGTATAACATACACAAACCAAGAACAAGAACAGGGTGTCAGTCACCCTCGGAAACCCTGCAATGGAACTCTCTTTTGGCTGCGCAACCTAAATCCTAGGTCCACCAAAATACGGACGCTGTCTCTCCATCAATTTTCCCAACAATGTAAGTTATTTAATATCATGTCATTAGTTATCAAGATTATTTAATGTATATATTACCTAAATTTACCGGGATAACTCGGTAATGATAACAGTAACAACATCAAGAGTGAAATCGGATACATGTATTACAGGATATATATGTCGGTGAACATGATAAGCAGGACGAGGTTGTTACCGTATAACAATATTTTTCGCAGTAGTTAGATAACATGGACTTAATAGTCATCAGGTAATGTCACAAATGTCATTCCAGTGAGTTTTAATGGCAAAGTCCTAACTGATGTCATGTAGTGATCATGTAGGTTTATTACTAAGAACAAGTGAACTTTATTACATACAGGAATTATAAGTATACTACAGGTAATACATGGAGATAATTCATGAAACTATAAAATTTTTAAATACTAGAAAACTAGCATAATCATTTAAATCACTTTTATAGAATAATTAAATAACTAGGTAAATTTATTTCACAAACTGAAGGAGAAAAAGCACTTACCTGAGCTAGATATCACAATCCAAGCACTAAATCCTAGGATCCCGATAAATCTACATAAATTATTTCAATAAAATTGTTGGGATCTCTTTTTTTTAAAGAATGTTTTACTTTGGTGCATAAAGGTTTTTTAAATCTTGATTAATTAGCTTAAGGTTGGGAATATGATCTTCTGGATTACATGAAATTAATAGGTTTAACTTGACCAATTTCTTTAATTTTTTGTTGAGTTTTTTAAAGGATTTATAACATTAAATTTCTTAACGAGTCTGAATTTACCATTAAGAAAAACTAAAAATTTACCATTAAGAAAAACTAACTTTAAAGGGGGTAATCTGTTTTAATTTATATTGCTATTCCTCTAAAAAATTTATCATAGAAAGTAGAAGTATTGTAGACTGTTATTTTAATTTTTTTCCATTTTTTTGATATTTTTAACTAATTATTTTATTATTTTTCTACAGGCAAACGGGACTTGATTTTTCTGTTGGGTCGGGTTCTGTCATGCGGGTATGGATCCAAAAGATGCAGCTCATACAGAGCTAGGCTGGAAGAAGGCTTGTGGGCCTCTGCAACAGCAGAATAATTTTTTTCTTGAACAGTGCACAGGGGGCCTGCCTCCCTTGCGCAGCCCGGGCGGGCCAGGCCAGGCCAGGCCAGGGCCAGGTCCGGTGTGGTCTGGCCTGGCACTGCACAGGCCCGCTTGGGTCTATACAGTGGCCGAACTGCTCTCGGCCTGGCCGTGAGCAGCGAGGGTTTTTTTATTGAATTGGTTTTGATGTATAAAAAAATTCATAGATGACCCTTGTATAACATGATATTGAATAAACTATTTGTATCATATTAATTATGGAAACTGGTTTACTTACTTGGATTTGATTTGTTCAAATCAAGACTTTGTGGGGTATTAAAATAATGATTATTTAAAAATTATATTAGATAAGTTTCTAGGAACCATTAAATATATTGTTTGGTGGGTGCTGACGCGAGGGCATAGATAAGTTGAGTAGCAGATTGCTGAGATTGATAAATTATTTTTTTTTTGTGGTTCTAATTTTTTTTGAAAGAAACTGAAATTTAATTTCAAATTTAGATCTACTTACTTGAGTTGTTCCTCCTTGTTTGCTCCTCAATCCCTATACCTTGAAGCCCTTTTTCGTTCACGATCTGCTTGAGGACAAAAGAAATAAGGAAGTGGAGAGAGTTTGCGTTTGGATTTTCTCTTGAGGTAGAAGAAAAGAGAAGGAGTTTGGGTTTTTTTATATAGGTTATTAGAGATTTTAAAAATTTTGAATTTCAGTTAAGTTTAAATTGTTTGATTTAGTAGTTTTAATGAGGATTGAAGATTGCTAAAAATCTCAGGAAAATACAGTTTAGATCTAAAAAATTACTGGTTGACTAGCTTATTAGGTTCTAATTTTAATTCGAGTGCTTTTGGATTACACGCCAATGTGGCATTATGGTCTACTCTCTCCTCTCTCTTATTTGGGACCGAGTTCGATCCCCAGCGCCTGCATATAAGTTACCATTTTTTATTTATTATTATTATTTTTTATTTGGTAATACTCAAATAGTGTATTACAATCTACTCACCTAATAAGAAAATTTCATCCTCGAAATTTAATTCAGGTGGGGAAAGAAATTACCTAATCATCATGGAAAAGATGGGGATATCTATCGCGGATGACATCCTCCCCGCTCCCATGTTGCTTCTCCCGGAGATCGATTGCCCCAAGATACCAGAACAAGTGGAATAGTCTGCTTTTTTCAATTCCTTGGTGGTCCGATCTAGAATAACCATAGGCCTCTCATTGTAGGATAGGTCCGGCCTAAGTTCCAACTTAGAATGATCTACCACATGACTGTTATCTCAGATATACCTCCTCAGCTGAGAAACAAGGAAGACGTCATGCACGTCATCCAAAGATGGGGACAATGCCAGCCTATAAGCCACAACTCTTACTCGTTCCAAATCTTAAAAGGTCCTATAAACCTGGGACTTAGCTTCCCTTTGTTGCCAAATTTGATTACTCCTCTTGTTGGAGATATCTTTAGAATACTTTATCTCCAATCTCAAACTCCAATGGCCTTCTGTCCAATCTGCCTATTTCTTCTATCTATTCCGAGCTGTCTTGAGGCGCTCTCGAATAATCTTAACTTTCTCCACAGTCTGAGTTATGATCTCTGGTCCCAATAGTCTCCGGTCACCAATATCGTCTCAGCACAAAGGAGACCTACATTTCCTTCTATATAATACTTCAAAGGGTGCCATCTTAATATTGGCCTGGTAGCAGTTGTTATAGGCAAACACTACCAAATGCAGATGGTTTTCCCATGACCCCTTAAAGCTAACATGCAAGCTCTCAACATGGAGAATCAGGATTGTCTGCTCTGATTGCCCATCAGTCTGTGGATGATATGCTGTGCTAAACTTCAAGGGTCTCCCAAACT